>JZLH01S0083060.1:0-21161 GCA_001188425.1 Eucidaris tribuloides | reverse complement strand
CGCACACGCACATCATATTACTACATGTACTTTCTAAACATTTTTCTTCATACAGAAATTGTGATCGTGACAAAAATTACAACAAAGGCTGAACTGGATTACTCACACTGAAACTCTGTAATGCAACAATACCTTTACACATGGTGCACACTATTCATATTCATATATATTCATATATTCATATTCATATATTTTTTATGTACGTTGCTGAAATCAAGCTTGGTGATGTTTTGCGACATTGAATCGTGAGACAATCTTTTTAGAAAGTATTATTTAAAATAAATAAATTACAAAAAGAATCATGTTTCAATCATTGTAATGTGAAGATCGATCTGTTGGTATACTCATCCTCATATCTCACAAGGTCATGGAGAAGAAACGTGGCTGAGGGCACGTAGCACGAACAGGATCCATCATGTTATGAGCAGATATAAACAGTACCAACTTTTTTCAGTCTGCGTCAAAATGTGACAAACATTACTAAGAAGAGTACTGAGAATGTGGTACAAACTGTAAGCTGTGTGCAGAAATATCTTTAACAGTCAAGTTTAAATTCATGCTATATTATACAGAGAGCAAAATATGTATGCTTTCAGAAAACAAACAAACATGGTGTGATAAGACTTGGTCCCCAGCTAATAAATAAATTTTACAACAAAATCCCAGGCTACCTAACAAGTTCCCATATCAACTATAAGCAGAGTTCATGAAAATGAATTCTTGCCTTATGCATTTCAGTAATGCTGTTGTTTGTATGATCAGATTTATCTGAGGACTGTCAAGTAATCTCAAGTCCTCTGCATTCAATGCCATGCCTTCTAGTTCATGACACATTTCTAACTTGGAAGCTTTTCAAATATGTAAACTGAAATGTTTTGCCAACATATTTCAAGGAACTTTTTGTGTAAATACTGTTTTTTCAAGATAATCATGCAACAACATTCATGTCAAATGATCATGATAATACTTTTGAACCTTAGCACCCAACATTTTTGGTCTTACCCAAAATACAAGACCACCACATACTGATGTCTGGTTATCATTTTACATAAATTTCACGTACTCATACTCTTGTGATTTTTAAGTATGTACTACCATTACATTATTCGGTACAGAAGAACTGCATGTAAGTATGCTATGCTTTGGTCTTAGAACTGTTTATACCCTTGAGCCCCAACTAGTGGTTATAGTTCTTACATAGGTTTGATATCATTGGGACTTGCAGCACTAATCAATGTTTTTTAATTTTGTTTTTTACAAGATTCATGACATATGCAAGCGTCAATGTTGTGACCAATTGCTATCCTTTCTTTGTTATCAAACACACAACTGCAATGTTTACTTGACTACTGCACTTTGTTATCTACTGCCTATCTTTCCAAAATATGACGGCTGAATTTTGAACAAACATTTTATCAACAGTGCATGGCATTATTTTGTTTGACGTGTAAAGTACAAAATGTCTTATTGACTCGGTTTAAAACTTTCAGTACCACACTCAGAAAGTAAAGCTACTGTCACACTGCGCCATCTAACAACAGTGTATTCCGTCTGAAAAACGAACGCGTACGTTTATTAAACGCTTATTGGACTTTTTAATTCGTTTTTCAACTGGATTACAAACATTACAAACGTATCTAGACGTTGACAGACAGTGCTTTTCCATTCTGTTCCATTCTATTGTATTCCACTGTCTGAGGTAAATATTTTAGACGGAGGCAGACGGAATCGTTAGACGGCACAGTGTGACTTAGCCTTTACATGCAGAGTCTGTAGACTTTTCAATCAATGGTACTGAAAGGATTTTAACATCAGTCAGGCAATCCCATTGGTATACTGTTAATATATAACCAATCTCGACCCTGTCTATACATATACAGTGATTTAATTTGACTCATTGCTTTCTAGGTTTTGATGGCACAACAAGAATAACAATAATGTGATCTGGTTATTAACCTGTTGGAGACTAAGTATGAGTTAACTTGTGTTGTAGTCTATGGAAAATGCGTGTTATAGTGAAATCAAGTCGTCTCCAACGGGTACAAGGAGTAGGTTAAATGCAATATAGTACTTGAATCACGATTTAGAAGATTGGTCCCCTCCACATTGGGCCTCACACCCAATAAGCAACAGCATTTAAGCAACATGGCACGCAAACACACATACATATACACAAACGCAACACACTATACATTTGGTGAGAAAAAAAATGTCATTTTACAGTAGCACTTTTTTTCATGCATATACATACAAATCTTTCAAATTAATATGGCGTAGCAAAAATATTACAAAATGTGGTGCTATTGTGAAAGATTTTCAGAACATTAAGTACTGTAATATAAACAAATTGCAATGGCTGCTTCAGATATATATATATATATTTATTTTTTTTTACAGGGGCTATGATTATACACTACTACAGCAAAGATAGTCGTGATGAAAGAATTTGGTATCGAACCAGTTCTGTTACACGAGTTAACAATATTCACGCAAGGTGTTTAGGAATCAAGCATGTATATCAGTTTGACATCAACTCTTTCGACAATCTGACGGTTGATATGTATTTCCTGCCATGGCAATCATAAATACAAGGTATACAGTGGCGAGTTTAAAAGTACATGAGCATTACTTGTCCTGCTCACAACTTCCATGAAAAATGAAACTGAGTAACTGACTCATTATTTTACTTTGGTAAAGTATATCAAGTTTATTAAGTTATACGAGACAAAGACATCACTAGAATAGCTATTAGCGTTATCATATTTACAACAGTTCTTTAAAAAATGGTTTGAAACATGCATCAACAGCCAAAAAATAAAGTGTGTGTGTATCATCTACTTAGACTTGTCACAAAAGCACCATTCTATGTATATAACTGTTGGATTAAAACTCCCAGAAGTGACATTTCTAATTTAAAAAAAAAGTATCAAACAAATTACATTTTCTAAAGCTGTATTTTGCCTTTGAAGATTGAGTCCCTTACATTTATCAACACATTTCACTTCTCAAAATTTGTAATCTAAGTAAACACAATTACTGTGGACTATTATAAACATATAAAGCTATCACAATAAACATGATTTGGTTGAAATTTCATTGAAACTATTCTCAATAGCCACAGATATATCTGTTAAAAAAGTGAATAAAAAAATGGCCTGTGCACAAATATGCAAAGAATATCACAAGAATGTATGTATATGTACTGGTCAGATTCAGATTTTCTTCTGTTCTACACCGACTCCTTTGAAATATCTTTTGCTGTTGTCTGTGATTACAATTACTTCATCAGTTCACAAACCTGTACTGTTTACCAAGGGGTCACTCACTGTCAGGAGAGTATGGGGAATTCCCTTTCTAGAAAGTAATTGTTCTGATAAGCCCTAGTGTAAAATTAAATGCAAACTAATGCTGAAATACCATCACAGCTGAAAAATGTTCAATAACTATTCTGTATTCTGATCGTACAGTGACCCCCTCCCACACAAAAACAAGATAACAGAATTGCTCACATACATATATTTATGAATTTGTTGAACTTTTAATGATCTTACAAATGAAACACGAAAGCCATTTTAAGTAGAAAGCCTCAGTTATTAGAAAGCGATGCCAGCTAGACATTTGAATTTTTATCTGCGATGCTACAGGATTAGCAAATAATGATGAATGAAAATCTACCCATTATCTACCAAAATACTTTTGCTTTGACTCTAATTCAATATATATCTTTGTTTGTAATCTACCTCAACCCAAGGAGAGTACAATGAAAGCAGTGTTTTAAAGACCATTTTTACATTCACATGACTTTGTTTTTAGGACTGTGGTTGACAGAACTGTTTTTATAAATCCATTCTAGAATACTCAAACTATTGCTCTGGTGCTATTTTCTACAAAACAGAATCTTAACTTCAAGAAAATAGTTTGTTTCCCTGTTGACTGATATATCTTCAGGTTTGAAAACATGGAAATTACATGCCACCAGTTACTATTACATAACTGTTCTTGATATCGCCAAGTATTACTTTTTAAACAACAAAACAACACAAACAAAAACACCTTCACAACCAATTTCTCCCATTACATATTTTGATTTTTTCCACACACAACACAGATGATTGGTATACGCATTGACAACAGGTATATGCAAGCAGAGAAAAATATAAAAGCATAGTTACACTCGCAGTACAACCGTTTGAACATGAAACAGACAGTTTGTATAAAATTGTTAAAATGTACTGATGCCTGTAAGATATAGTTATAAAATGACTCCAAAATAGATGAAAACACCTCAACATCAATCCTTTCATGGATAATCAACCCATTACAGATAATATGAATCTGGTATACATCACTTTCTCCATACAGCCAGCCTGACATATCTCCCAACAAGTCTTCAACAGGTTAAGTTCATGCTGCACATTCCAGAATGTAACACGTGTACACCATGTCCTCTCCCTAAATTGAGCAGACTCTCCCTTGTATGACATGATAGAAGTCAATCGATTCCGTTCTATATATATCTCACAGCAAACTGGGTACAAATGATACACAGGCAACCGGGCAAGGATGCCTGATGTATCACATTGTTGCTGTGGCCGTATCACAATCCATCAAAATCACAGTCAAGATCATTTTCATCTATTTATATCACACAGAGCAAGGACACCACGCTTATTGTATAATATGCAATTGCAGCTTATGTGAGCAGGTGTGTGAACACAAAACTTACACTAATAATATATTCATTGGTAACAATGTGCACATATCATTAACAAGCCTCTTACATTACAATAATCATTTTAACAGGTCATTGTTTACATTGTTGTTCAGCATTCACACAAGATCGACACAACTCTTGAGCATGCCAATCCACAAAGGTGTTTCTTTGTTAGTCTCAGTATGAAAGGTGGCATCCATTTCAGTTTCTCCTCCATTCAGTCTTCTCCCTGGGCAAGAATGGTCCCGACTTGTTCCAGTTTGTACCCCATGTTAGCTCGCTGGCACTGGTCATCTTCCTCTAGTGCTTCAACCAGCTGTCAAAGAAATAAAGCACAAGTAACATTTTATTGTGATTTTCAAGAAATTTGCATAAGTAATGGTTTACATAATTTGGCATAGAAGTATGTAAACCCCAACCAAACCCTTTCATATAAGTGTACTGCATCAAAGTCTGTTGAGAAATAAACCCTTTTATTGTGACTTTGAATAAATTTGAATAAAGTTGCATAATTGACAAATTATCAAATTCTGTGAATAAGTTTGGAAGCTCCCGTTGATCACTATGAAATAAAACACGCACAAGTGGTGTCCTTCTTCCATCAGTGAAAAAAGAAATATTTTGTGCAGACATATAGTATATGCATATGATAGCTCTCAGAATAACGTCATTGTGCAGCAATCTATATAGTCCATATTATCATGGGTGGGAGGATGGGAGCATAAGATCCCCCACCCCTGTTTGTGGAGATGGGATGGTTTCTACAAACACACCCCTCCCCGAACTCATTGCAACGACAACCAAAATGTCAAATTCAACAGTTTATTGCACATTTTGGCAAAATAAATGTGACTCTAGTTCTACATGGTAGGGAAGATTTCTCTTTATAAATGCTTTTAAAACAGGTTCAGAATACCCCAACATACATTTCTAAGGGCTACCTTTTTTCTTGCAATATTTTGAACCTTGAATGGTCTAGTAGGAAATCATAAACAGACCATGACATTGCATAAGTATTTATATCATTTGATATAAAGACTCATTAGCAAATCAAAATGAAGTATACAAGAAAAAGATGAAAACTTTACAACAGAGAATCTTTAAATAACATTTTGAACATGTTTTATCGACCATTAGTTGCTCTATCCATGCAGTAAACATATGCAAAGGAACAAAAATCTCAATTTTCATGAAGAACTTACCGTATCAATATGCTTACTGGCAAACTGGTAAAGCTGCTGTAATGTACCCACTTGACTGAAGACATTTTGGAATGTCCGTGAGAAGGACAAAATGTGAAAGAACAGAAATTGATTCCCATATCTTCTGACAGTAACTGTTCAGTAGCAGGCCATGAAATCACAGAACATCACAGAAAAGATTCAAACTGAAGACAAAGTTTTTTGATTTGCAGAGGTTACCGTTTTCGCTCAGATTTGATCCAGTGGAAGAAAGTTAAATGTAGGTAAAAATACAGTGTTCAAAATTTGGGGATCTTATGATCTCCAGTTTTCAAAATATAAATGATAGGCCGAGGTCATTTGCTCAAGTTGCATGGGTAGCATATTCTGGATTTCAGGTGCTAGCTGTACATGATGTAGCTTTCACCAACTTATTGTTAAATTGTGAAGAATTCACCTGTTTCTGCGTAGCTGAGGCCATTTCGCACAGGTCCATCTTTACTTATGTTTGTTTCTGACCTGGTGCAAGCTTTGATTAGCAGGGAATATGTCTTCACTTACTGATACAAAAGTACCATCTGGCAACCAGCCTAGTGTAACGGTTGCATTAATTTTACCATGCATTTATTCAAATCAGATTTTTGTGGGTTATTATTTTCACTAAACTGATGTATATGCCACAAGGTCTTGTGAGAAGTTTAGTTAAATGTGAATGGTTACATTATGAATGATTTTATCCCCTTTCCTGGATTAAGCTCATTTCGGGGTGTGCATATCATGAACACAATCTTTGAAGAATCATCTGGTTTTATTTTGTTAAAAATTTTCTTTATACTCCTTCATATTGTTCTTACAAAAGCACCATCTTCCATACCTCACAGACTTGCTGGAGTTCTTCTTCTAATTCATCTTGATTGACTCTTGGTTTGTCATGGATGTGTTCATAGAAGTCAGTGATCATCTCGATGTAGTCTGGTAACTCACTGGCATACAACACTCTGCTGGGTGATGTCTCCTGCAAGACCCAATCGAAATGATAATATCAACATATTAATTCAGTCAACCCCCCCCCCCCCCCCCCCGGTCGAAAAACTGAGACAAAGGCCTGTCTATAATAAGGACCAACGTTTTCTGCCGAAATCACAGAATTTGAGGTATAACATGGAAAACAGCATTTGAACAAAAATTAAAAACCACTCTTAAAATTTGGCCCAAAGTAAAGTTCATAAATATTCATTGAATAAAACAAAACTAATTTACAAAGAAGATGCCCAATAAAGCGAAAGAGACCATGCATTACCTGCAAATATGTCTGAATCAAAACCCCATGGGCCTAGGAAGTGACGTTATTTGTGATTTTTTTTCCACAAAAATTCAAGTCGATAAATCACAAAATCACAATGCAGAGAAAAATGGAAATTAACATTTGTAAAATGGAGAAAAACAGAATTTGATATCTGTAAAACTGAAAACTTCAGTCTTTAGTCTATACTACTTATCAAATGAACCCATCTATCACGGTAATATAGCAGCCACGACATATCCAGTTTGTATCCTGTGGTCAATTGAAAAGCCTGTTTGAACTATTATATATATTATATATATAATCATGTAAACATGGGAATATAATGAATATATACCAGGGCTGTCAACTTCAGTAAATGATTTGGAGGGAGATTCACTTCTGCCTGCCAAATTATTATTATTATTATTATTATTATTATCACTTATACTGCGCTTGTTCCATTAGGCCCAAAGCGCTTACAATTGTATATCAACTACGTAATCTTAAAACTACAAACTGCTAAAAAGCTGGGTTTTAATGCCTTTTGAAAATAGTATGATGAAGACTGTCTTATTGTAAGTGGCAAATCATTCCAGTATTTTGAAGCTGACCACAGTAAAAATTTTTGTTTACCTGCCAAATAACTAGCCAAACAACTTCTGACAAGCTGCTACACATTTGGCAGGAGGTTTTTTTTATAAAGCGGGAGATTGGTGGGACCGCGGGAGGATGAGCTCGGTGGCGGGAGACTCCCATCCAAAACGGGAGGGTTGACAGCCCTGATATACACATGTACTGTCTGTTAATTACATACTCAAATTCTTACTTGTACATACTGTTGCTTATATAAGTAAACACATGCCCCAAACTACTTGGAACCCTCCCCCCCCCCAAAAAAAAACAACAAAAAAACAAAAAAAAACAAGCCTTTTATAATGATATGCAGAATTAACGTGAAGTGCAAAAACAAATGGGTTCAAATTCTTCTTTGCACATTTCTTGACCTAATCTAGGTTAACACCTGTTCTGTAAGGTTAATAATTAACAAATGTCTGATTGTACTTGAGCTCGCCAGATGGACATTCCAACTTGTTTACAGCTTATATTGTAGATTTCTAAGGGGAGGCAACATACAAGAAGAGAATTTTTTACACCTGTTCAGGAAAACAGACTCCAACCACATTTTTATGGGATTGCATTGAGGTGGACACGAGAAAACATTGTATGACTTATGACAAATATCGGACAAGTCGGAGACAAGTCCAACATTTCATTAGGAGTATTTACTAAGGTATTCAATGAATCAAGCTACAAGGTATTCTGAGGGCCTTGATTTTATTTTGTGTACTGGACAGTTGGGCAGGTAACTTTAACAAGTTACCTCCCCAAAAGGAAATTCACCTGCCCAAAGGGATTTATACACAACATAGACTTTATACCATCAACACAAATTTTAACCATAAGTTGGTCAGTTGATTTTCTATTGTTCCGGCTCGATACCAAAATCACCCGTCATGGGCAGGCGGGCAGATGATAATGTCCAAATATCCATGGGTATTCCCTGAATCAAGCTTCTACAAGGTATTCCATAAATCAAGCTACTACAGGGCATGTTTGGTGATTTAAATCACTGATTTAAATCATGATTTTTTTTTTTACATCAGTGATTTAAATCACCCCTTACCCCCCCCCTCCCCCCCCCAAAAAAAAATTGTCAACCCTGCTACAGGGTATTCCATGAATCAAGCCACTTACGAAGTTGTACTTGGGCACGATTCCCTTGCAGGCATTGTCTAACATCTGAGTCAAGACACTGATGCAGGCATCAACGGTCCTTGATTGGCTCATGTCAAAGACATATGCAGGATGGGTCATGGCTGTGACCCAGAACCGCAGTGGAAGACTAGTCAAAGAAAAAAAGAGCATTTGTATGTTTTTATTTGAGTAAACTGATATTTCTGCCAATGCAGCCCTTGGATTCGTTTCAACCTATCAATTGCACAAATTTGTTTGATGTAACATTATTTACCTACTTGTAAG
Source organism: Eucidaris tribuloides (assembly GCA_001188425.1). Classification (NCBI taxonomy): domain Eukaryota; kingdom Metazoa; phylum Echinodermata; class Echinoidea; order Cidaroida; family Cidaridae; genus Eucidaris; species Eucidaris tribuloides. The sequence continues at coordinate 11,941 of JZLH01S0083060.1, read as the reverse complement.
TTGTTCGTCTTTTCAAACAAAAACGTAACTAATTCGCAAACTCTAGTTTTTATCTACAAATGTGTTTTGTCATGAAATACTTCAAACAGCTGACTAAATTAAGGTCGAGAATGCATCACCGATTGAAAAAAATATGGATATTGAGATATGAAGATCTCACTGATTTGGAGTAAGAGTAGAGAGACAGAGAAGTCTGTAATTGTAAAATTACAGGAATCAATTGACTTTTCAAATATTGTGGTTAATATTCAAATTACATACATTTTAATAAGTCATAATAAGCGCTTTTGTCAAAGTATCACCAAAACAATTAGTGAATTATCATCAATCAATTCATTTACAAATATCTGCAACAAAACTATTTCAACAACATCAAAGCAAACTATAAATATCTCAAATGATTTGAGACATCAATCAATGGAGTGACTGTAGTCTTGCTTACCAGCTGTTTTTCCAGGTCTCTGCTGTGTCTGTTTTCAGTTTGTGCCTGTCAGTCTGACGGTCAAAGAAGTCAAACAAGTACTTGAGGGCCTTGGGGAGTGGCTTCTTCTCCGACTCAGACAGCATGGCTTTTAATGCATCATCTACAAATGTTTGGATGGATTTCTGCAAAAGAAGATATTAGACAAAACACATGTACCATATTCAAATTCATAACCCGGGTAGTGTGTTATGAGGAAGGAAAGTTTGGCTGAGTGTAGACATTTGCTTTCATACAAATTTATTAAAAAGAATTTCAGATAACATTTATTGGTCGAATAATTTTAATCTACTTCATAATATATAATACATACATGTAATTGTTCAATTTTCATTACTTATGCAGTAATCTTTCGACAAGTTAGCCCAACTGGTCCTTTCAAAGACAAAAAAAAGTTTCCCAAAATACCATCGCTCACATACATACATATTGGCTGATATTTGATTATCTTTTAATTAAAAAAAAATCTCATATGCAGATCAAACTAAACCTTGTATCATTCTCTTTACCTTTGTGGAGACCAGTCTTCTCAGATAGATTTCTCGTATCTTTCTGTGCTTGACTCGCTGGCCACTGTTAGATGACTTCCCTAGCAGTCCTCTCCTCTGCTTCCTGGCTGCATCATCTTCATACAGGTGCGACTGAAAACAAAAAATAACCATGATGTTAGAATGGGAGAACAATCGGGATATGTTCAATACTAACAGACATTTCGCTACTTATCACCTTATTAACTCTTTAATAATTAAGTGCATGTTAACATGCATGTGTTGCACTGCCATAGTATTGTTATCACACATCTGTTGACCTACCATTGTTTTGCAAAAAGCGAAACCCAACTTCCACCAGAAATAAACGATATAATAAACATAATTATGTTTATTGCAATATGTTCTTAAATAACGGGGAAGGTCTCAGTGACTAACCATCTATGACCATGTTGATGAACAGATCTAAATCTTGTGCGCAAAGCAATTTTAACATTGCTCATTTATAATGTTTGCAATTTGATAACTCAAGGCTAAATTATCACAAATATGGTTTCAAATGAAAGAGTAATAAATTATCTTTGCGATGACATATTGCAGTAAACATGATTATGTTATTAGATTATATATTCCTGGTGGAAGTTGGATTCCGCTTTTTTCAAAACATTCTGTATTATTACACATTGGTGCCTTGCCAATGTCACGTTTATACGCAAAATTCCATTTCTATTGTACAGTCACCAAATAACCCTGGCACTGGGGGGACTAGCGGCTGGCAAATTGGGACTAGCGCAGTGGCACTGTGGCCTTTGAATGACAGCACACTAAAGGTTAATCATTCCCCATCAGTGATGGAACAGATAGGAAAAGCAAACTTCATAACAACAGAAAACCAATTTTTATAACATACAGAAAACACTGTGTTTTATCAAGGGCTCAGATTTCTCTGACTCAACACAAAACCTTAAACATAACACTTTTGTCCAGGGAACAAGGTAATAAGGGGATAAAGTTTACATTGACTTGCTTGGAGGGAAAAATATATCCAGGTTATTTGGAACTGAAAAAAAAAACCTTAAGAAAATCCAGTCTTGCCCACTGATCTGTGATGCCCCAGTACTTCAAGATATTTTGAGCATTAAATAAATCCTCAAGCCACACCCCTGTAATCACCCATAATAACAGCCACACCTTCATATCCCACCCCTACTTATAGGCAAGCCTGAATACTGATAGGTATGCATGGAGGATGTCTCATAAAATGTATATGTAATTGTTATACAAATATCAAACCTCTTTTAACAAAATATTTAATCATGAATATTTAAATAAAAGCCAACATCATTACAAGTAAAAAAATGTTTTTTAGCCTTATGACAAGTTGTATGAAAGCAAAAGTATCCATAAAATCTTGTAAGTCTGATTACGATGAATAATAATAATTTACAGTGGTTCACAAAAATGACCCTAAAATGGAAAGGACCCAACCAAAATAGATGATCTTGGTATCATTCTACTCAGGAAACAATAGTCCAACAGATGAACTTTAATACAGATGAGTAATTAATTTTAGTTATAAAATAGCTATATTTAAAAGACCACATATATAACACTGTGGGAAGACCCGTTTAAAAAATTGTCGAACTTTGCTATCTGACATATCTGACAGTGTTTGAATGGACAAATAAACACTCTAGAACACAAAAGTTTGGACAGTTATGCTTGCACTAGTACAATATGTGCAGATACAAATTGGCATATTAATTTTATATCGGGCGATAGGAAATTCTGCAACACAACAGTCTATGGAGAAAAGCTGGAATGGTCTCTCATGATTTTCACTTTTTTTAAGCACTTAATGATTGTTTTACACTGCAATTTTTTCAGGGCTTCATTTTTAGACCATATCAAAGACACTAGTAGCATGGGGATCATGTAGCTCAGATTTTTTAAACTGGAAACACTGTTATACAATGCCTTTAATTTAAGCATGGTAATTGGTCAATATGACAATCATGTGTCATTCAACTTTTCTATCGCACTGCACGGGAGTGCAGACGGTGCACAAAATAATTGCATCGCGACGATGTACGGGAGTACAAAATTTTCTTCTCCAATCAGGTTTTTGTGACTAGGCCTACGTTAGATTTAGACCTAAATCGCAAAAATGGCCAATAGTAAGTCGCTTCATGTCCCCAGGGACGAGGAACTCGCTGATCTGGTGGGCAAGATGGATAGAAATAACACCAAGAAGTCCTTAAAATTCCCATGAGAAAAATTACTTCGATTTGCAAAGTATTCGGAGACAAATTTGGAGAGCCTGAAAGATCCGTCTGATCTCGATGCCTTTTTGAGCAAATTTTATGCCGGGATCCGAAAGGAGGATGGGACAGATTACAAGAAAAGAACTATAAAGACTATAAAATACGGTATTCAGCATCATTATTTGGACGAGTCCTCTTGGATATTACAGACAAGGTGAAATTTCCCAATCAAATCGCACATTTAAGGCCATATTGGTGAATTTGAAAGAGCAAGGTAAGGGTCACGTTCAGCATAAGCCCGTAATCAGCAAAACTGACATGCAATTAATGCAGAACTCTGAGGAAATGGACATGACGACACCGTATGGGTTGCAAAACAAAGTTTTCCTCGAAATTATGACCTATTTTTGTAACCGTGGAAAGGAAAACATTCGTGGGATGAAACCTGACCATTTTATGATTGAGACAGACAGACGTCGACACTGGTCTTACATACATGAAAAAGAAAGACTGTCTCACAAAGAACAACAGAGAGGATCAGGATGAAGTGTCGAACAGTGGCAGGATGTATGCGATTCCAAACAGTAATTCATGCCCCGTAATACCATTTCAGACTTATGTCAGTAATCTAAACCCCAAATACCCCTGGCTCTGGCAAAGACCAAAACCAAAAGTTCCAACTGATGGTTCTCCTTGGTATTTTAACAGCCCACTTGGAGTTAACACTATCTGAAACTAGCTCAAGTTGATATCTCGTAATGCTGGATGTAGCCAAGTCTACACATATCACTTGATTTGTGCAACAACTATAAATGCATTGGACAGTGTGGGGTTCAAGTCTAGAGACGTGAGTGTTAGTGGTCACAAGAGTGAAACAAGCCTAAAACATTATAACCACACAAGCGACACAAGAAAAGGGGAAATGAGTGGCATCCTCGCCCAACTGCTCTACAGTGAAGGCTCAACCAGTAACGTCAGACCGACTTCTATATACATCAACTTCCGAAAGTGAGACTGGGCCCTATCTCATAAAACTTGCAATCAATTGCAAATCTAAAAATCGATTGTAAGTCTTAAAATACTGGGTTCTGATTGGTTGAAATCAACTTGCGATCAATTTTTGAGAGTTGCAATCAATTGCAAAGTTTTATGAGATAGGGCCCAGGTCTTTGATACTGAGCAGCACAGTGACCAGTTCCGTGACTGAGACCAGCTACAGTCAAGAAACTGTGGCTTACGGCGACGTACCTGGTCCATCTTCCCAGCCACAGTCAAGTATCGGCATCAGTTCATCGCAAATTTATCAACAACAAAGCGTCCATTTTTCATCCAAATTTATCAACAAAGCATTTTCCATTTCCATGGATGCAACGTTAACATTTACAATTAACTGTCACCATCAGTGACACTTAACTGTAAATACGTTCAAACTCATCTGTAAATGCATTTTTGTGTTGGAAATTGGAGTGTTTCATAACTTTTGTCAGTTGGATTTTAATTAACTGGTTGTGTTCAGGAATTATATGGATTACTTGAGCTTGCAGCAAAATGTGGAATCCCATGGACTTTTGGTAAGTAAGAAAACCTTATTTGTTATTCACTAGAACTGGAACTTTAGATCTAACATTAGACTGCCGTTTGTTTGTTTTTGTTTTTATTTCTTATTCATCAAAACTTGTGTCGCTATTTTATAAAACAAATAACGCACTTGCCCCATTGTGCGACAATGTAAGTGCAGTTTACGCTCGGTTTCTTTAGATGGTGCGCACTGGCCTAGTGGCTCGTGCACGGAGGCGGCACCAATCTAAAGAAACTTTGCATGCGCTGCATTTACACAAACGCACGCCGTGCCATGTGTTATTACTGTAAATGTAACTATTCTATTTTTTCTGGGCCACCCTGTATACTCACCAGATGATAGAACTGATAGCCCTCCTCCAAGTCAGACTCTACCATGGTGTAATTTCTCAGTAATGTACTTGGCCCCCTTCTGGGACTTGATGTTGCTACGAGAGACAATTGAAAATTGACACAGTTACTCAATTAATATTGTTTTATAATACAAAATATATAGCACATAAGTATTGGTAAAATATGCCAATAAACCTAGAAATAGAACTTTGAAAACATATTACATTCCACTTTTGCATTATTCTATCTAAACACTGTGCCTCCTGAATTTCATATATGTAGTTCAATCCACTTTATTATCAGGTTACCCAATGTGAAAAAAGTAGTAATTTGAATCAAGAACTGAATTTCAAAGCACATTTTGTAGTGAATTTCAACATTTTCTTGAGAAACTTGCACATGCGAGTGCAGATATATTTTCCACTCAAAGAAAGGGAGAGCTTAAAATATCTTTGAAAATTATCGCAGAGATTCTTAATAAGGTTTTGTGGATTGTTTATGATGACATACTGTAAACCAGACACTTTCGCGAGTGTTTTACTTCACAACTTTCGCGAGGAGTGGGGATTCGCGAAAGTAAAATTCATGGAAAGTTTTTGCCCAAACACCTCTTTGAATCCCAATACATGACCGTGTACTATACATATAAAGTTACTCATAGTATGCTACTGTAACAGGTTGATCTAGCACACAGTCACTTATAGTTGCCAATTGCACTTCTAAATCTTATAAAACTGTGTTTCAAAGGCATACACTTTCGCTATCTTTATATACTTTTTCATAGTCGGCAATTTGCAAAAGTTTTGTTCATGTAAAACAGCCTCCGGCTCCTATTCGCAAAAGTCTCATGCTGCAAAAATTTCTGGTTTTACAGTAAATCATCAACAGCACAAGTTACTATCTGCAGCAGAGCATTGTGGATTTGTGACTTACGACTTGGTGGCAGTAGTTCAGCGTCTTCGTGAAGGGGCGTGGCAAGACTAGCATTGGGATTGTCTTGTCTATTGACCAGGGCTACCGTGGCATTATCAGGAATCTGGGATGTCCAAAGGAGAAAAGGAAGCAGGTGAATAAACAGACAAAGAACATACAATGGCATCAAAGAAAGAAGAACTAAAGTAAGATGAGTGTAATTCATGTAAATGTACATGCACACACATTGGATAATTATGCACAACAACCCACACACAGACACAAACATACTCATATATCCCAACACACACACCTCCCCTCATGCATGCCCTCCCCCCCACTCACACATGCATAACCTTCTACACATAGGTAGTTCAGGTAATATTGCTTAAAGGCCCACTGCCAAGGGTCAACTCAACCACACAGAAGATGTCAACTTGTTCTGGATTACAGGCAAATATTTATGAACATGGACTGTTGCAGTGCCATAGTGTACAGATTGTGGGAGGAAAACAAATGTACTTTTTCCACACTGTCACGGTTGTTTCCATTGCATTATGGGTGTCATTAGTGCACCCTTTTTATGATTTCAGTCAAAAGAGGGCATTTTTTATCCTGTCATGACAGTGGACCTTTAACACTTTGGATGCTGGACTAAATCTGGACATGGTAGCCAGTAACTGGATTATTTTGTAGTTTTATGCATAACCTTGGTTGATCTAAAAATTCAAATGTAATCGATACCAGTATTTTTTTCATATTTAGTTGGTTCAATGTTTTTTTCATTTCAACAAAAAAATATCATTTATAATCAATTTGCTCATGTTTATCATTGGCATTGCTGAATATCAAACTAGAAATTTGGTGTGTCCATAGGACACGGATGCCCCCGCTCAACGCGATCAGTAAGCATGTGGAAAGCAATCTGCATGAGCTGTGACCTTTGACCTTTGACCTGCGGACTCCGAATTCGAACTTGACCTGTTTTTTAGTATGATCTACCTACACACCAAAATTTTTTTAAATCCGTCAAGTATTTTTAAAGTTATTGTGCGGAAACCAATTTGCATATATAATGAGCTGTGACCTTTGACCTTTGACCTGTAGACTCCAAATTTGAACTTGACCTGTATTTTAGTATGATCTACCCAGACACCAAAAATTTTTTAAATCCGTCAAATATTTCTTAAGTTATCGTGCGGAAACCCATTAGGGGGACGGACAGGTGCAACGCTTACTACCCCCTCAAGACTTCGTCGGCCGGGGCATAATTATTGTCTTCTTGGCAAATTGGTGGGCCATCAGTATATCATCAGGCTTATACATGGGTGAACCGGGGTGCCATCAGCACAGAAAGTGTTAAAATGCAGTAAAGCAGTTTAAAGCCACAAGTTAAAGTGATAGGCTAACATTGTGGAGCTTCAATTTAAAAAATTGTCAAACTTTGATATCTGAGCTACATAGTAGTGTTCAAATGGACAAATAAACACCCTAGAATACAAAAGTTTGGAAAGTTACACTGCCAATGGCAAGTTATACATGAATAAACAATAAAACTCGGGGCGAGTTTTATTAACCTAGGAGTACACACAATAAGTCTATGGGAGGATATGGGCAAGTGAATCTGTTCAACTTACGATTTTCACTTTTTTAAAGCACTAAATAATCATTTTGAAATACAATTTTTTCAGGGCTTCATTTTTAGACGTCATCAAAGACACTGTTAGCAAGGGGAATCATGCGGCTCAGATTTTTTTAACTGTGGTAAATGTTAGCCAATACCTTTAACAATGACCACAGTTTAAAAAATGTGAGCTACATAATCGTCCATGCTCCAAGTGTCTTTGACCCCACATTCCCATAGGTAATGTACATAGTAATATGAACTTACTGATGGTGTAAAAACCCAAATACATCACTATACACATAGTAATATGAACTTACTAATGGTGTAAAAACCCAAATACATCACTATACACATTTTTCAGTCAGTGTGAGGTTGTTTTCTTATGTCTGGCGTGACAATGGGCCGTATGCATAAAAAGTAGCAATTGCTTGTAAGGAATTTCTTCAAGCACCTGCAATTGGTTGTCAAGCAAAATCAAGCTCATGCGAAGGTGAAAGAAATTGCTTAAAAACGTATGCATTAAAAGAACCTTTTCCTCGTTCTGACAAGAATTTGCTTGTTTTTTTTCAAGCTCCTCAATACCAGCTTGAGCGCTTTTGCTTAATTATGACATTCGAGTTTAAAACATGTCCATGCACGTATTTAGACCAAACCAAAGCTGCACAAAAGGAGAATAAATCAAGAAATACTATTTCTGGTATATCAAGAAAAAAATTGGGGGAAAATATTTCAGGAAGGGGGTTAAAGATTTAACTCAATTATGGAGGTACGTTGCGTCTTTCAAAACATATTTATGTACGTTGACCGCGAGTTGTGAAGATGGGAGGCTTCTTCCCATAGTATTCGACTCGTGCGGATCTGGCCTTACGAATGGCAAGAAAACAGTTTGAACACACGCAAAATGTTATGCATACGAAAAAAAGCAATCGCTTAAAATCCATCTTTGGCTTGAAGGACGTTGGCAAGTGTTTTTTATATATACGGTCCATTACTTTCATGAGAGCACAAAGGCGGGTTTCGTATAATGTATTAAAATATTACGCGTGAGAGGAGAAGCATTTCCTGTCATGGGAGTTACGAAAGATAACTTCACTAATGTATACAAATTTATGGATGTTTCTTTATGTGACCATCGAGGAACGATGCTACTGATATTTCTGGAGTGTACGATGGTTGGAATTAATTTGCATATTCTTGTTTTTGTCATACCAGACAAACCTGCAAACCTCGGGCAAACTATCAGGTTGTCAAGAACAACCTTTGTTTCAAAATGTTTTTGCAGGCAAGCAAGAATCTGTGCTTGCAAGCAATTCCTAATTTTTATGCATATGGATTCAAGCAAAATGCTAGAAAAAGCAATTACTATTTTTTATGCCTACGGCCCAATACCATGCTTTGATGAAAACTCATCTGATTGATCAAAACTATACTTGGGCCTACTGTATGATTCGGTAGGCAGTCTTTGTCATCTCTTACCCCATAATGTTCAATTGTGTTGACCCTTGCCCAGCGGGTTATGTCTGGTTTCTCTGTAGTCTGATCCGTGTCTCGTAAGACTAGCTGCCCTCGAGCACCGCTTCTCAACACTGGAATAGCACAAAACACACACATGGTATTGATTATCATACAGGGTTTGTACACTTATACATTTTCAAAATGTCCTGACTTTCCATGACTTTCCAGAACAGAAAACTCTACATTTCCATGGCAGTTTTCACAATTTTAAAGTGTAGAAATATACATTATCACAAGACTAGCAAATTCTCCTCAGTTGATTCTACACAGAAAGAAGCTCTTGACATTGTACATGAACAGGGTTCCCAGCATTTCAAGAAAACAAAATTCCCTGATTTTTCCCTGATGAAGTCTCAATATTCCATGATAATTATTTCAACTCATTTCCAGTTTCACATATTTTCTATGTTGTTGCAGTGAACTATTTGCTGTATAAAACATTGTAATGTAAAACTAATTAGTACTATTATGCAGGCATGTAATTGGGCCAATCAAAATTCCCTGACTTTTTCCTGATTTGACGCATTTTTATCCAATCCCTGACTTTTCCCCGACTGGAAAAAAGTAAAATAATTTTTCCGGATTTCCCTGATGGGCTGGGAACCCTGATGAATGATCACTATATCTGAGACAGTGTTTCTCCCTTTTCCAGATAATGGCTTATGAGAAGGTCAAAACTTGTGAGCAGGGTTTTAAACTGTTTTTTTCTTCATCCACCCTACACAAATTATACACTATTCTCTAAGCTAGGGCTAGGGCTTTGCCAAATCGTATTACGGCGTGGCTTGATAACACATTTGCTTATGTTTTATTGGTGATCCGTGTAATTGCGGATCACCATAGATTTTGTCAGAATCTTTATATGTTTATGTTTCTTTCTGGTCATTTTTGTTCAGACAATATCTCAAGAACGACATCAGCAATAATCTTGTAACGCAGCGTAGTTATGGCCCATGTCAACACCTTGGTGAATATCTCATCACTCGTGCTTATAATATGTGTGCGGTCCTCACGACGAACATGTACGCGCACGTTTGATCTTAACTCTTAACTCAGTTATAACTCTCTAGAATTAACGATGGACCATACTTTTTATTGTTCATTCTAATAGTCTATGATGTGTCACTTTCCATGCAAAATCGTAGTGACATTGTCTATGACATCACAAAGGAAAATTGTGTTTCGTCCATATCTCATGAAAAGAGTCGAATTAGACAACCAAACTTGATACACACGAAGTTCACGTCAAAGGTCATCACTCGTCCTAATCATACGTCTGAACGCATCACAACGAAGAGCGTACGCTTACGTCAAATGTTAGATTAAAATTTGATAGGGAATCTAATGGAAAAGTGGACAGCACAGAACAAGCAATGGTTGTATTTTCATGACGTAGCATTCTTCTTGCTTAGTGTCACTACTTTAGGAATGTATGAAAAACACAATATCTTTTTGCTCCATTTGAGAAGTGCATTTTGTGGCAATAAATTACCTGATGAAGATCGAGTTGGCACATGTATGAATAGAATATTTTTATACACATTAATACAGGTTTTGTACATTTTCCTCAATATTAACCTACTAAAGATGATGGATACAATATCTTAGGTTGATGTTTTTGAGGAGTGCATGTCCCAAGGCTGAGTTGGAGATATATATAGTGGATGTTATATTTCCACCTATCATATTTTGAATTTAGGCAACAGTATGGACAGGCACATTACATATTCAAAAACAATATCTAATCTGCTTGAATTGTTTTTTCCACACTGCCCAAGATCAATAACCAATAGTTTGACTCTTGACGCTGGGTAAAACTAAACTAAGTACTTTTGTGGGTCGCTGTGAAAAAACTTCCACAGGCGCGACGCCCAAAAATAATTTATTCAAATTCTAACAAAACATTCTTGTAGAGTAGAGCCTACAATTATCACTCTGGCTATCAGATTTCCTTGGTGGTCCAGTGGTAATGACGCCTGTCTAGTAATCAGGAGGTTGTGAGTTCAATCACCACCAAGTCTGCCTGTGAAAGTTTATTCACAGTGGCCCATAATAGCACGTAGTTTAGTGTTTATCCAGCGCCAAGAGCCAAACTATTAATAATTAACATCTATTCTTACAGTGACCCGACATTTGCTCCGGCGACAATTGCTCCGGTGACAATATCTTAGAAGACAAGGCAAACGCCAAGCGTTGTCTCGCCAGCATATCGCAGTCATGAAGAGACTGCATGTCAAAACTATGTTATATGACTTCTGAAGATGTCAGCAGTTTAGGGGGAGAATTGTGGTTCTGACAGTTTACATACGCAATAATGGTATAGGCCTACTTTATCCCTAGGAAATCAGATAACACTAAGATTATACAGTCAACTGTAGAATGAACTCTGTTGAACTGAAGTAAAATGTTAGTGTTAGAAAGTATCAAATTATAAAGTTCATGTCATTAGAGGAACAAAGTGGTGTACAACATAGCACAGTGCCAGTTATGGAAAGTTCATTGACCTTTGACCTTAATCAAATTCAACTCACATTCAAACTTGGCCTGCACCTTCAAGAGATGGACCCCTGGTATGAATTTGGTGATTCCAAGTCAAAGCTATAGAAAGTTATTAGGTGTACAACATAGCACAGTGCCAGTCATGGAAAGGTCATTGACCTTTGACCTTCATCAAATTCAACTCACATTCAAACTTGACCTGCACCTTCAAGAGATGGACCTCTTCTATGAATTTGGCAATCCT
>JZLH01S0082997.1:6295-20275 GCA_001188425.1 Eucidaris tribuloides | reverse complement strand
ACAATTTCGATGGTAATACCCGAGCTATACCGTGCGCGGTAAGTGAATACAAAACAGTCCAGGCAGTGGACTACGTCGATTCGTATGGCTAGTACCGGAAAACACACCGCGTTTGTACTTTTTCATGAGTTAGACAGTAGTTGTTATTTTTGACAAATGATTTCTATTGTTTATGTAATTGTTATCAATTTAATCCAACCGAATTAACGATGCAATTTATTTCCGGTTTTCTGAATTATTACAACAATATCACGCGATAATACAACCACAGCACCCTGACCTTGACATTGGAATTACCGCGCATTTTCCGGCATTGAAAAAAAGTAGAATTCTCGAGTCGCAATGGATTATTTAGAAAGTGTTCAGAACAGGGGTGAATTTTATCCTTCATGTTATTTGAATCATGAAGCAAGGTGAATAAGGTAATCATTCATTAATATATATGATTTTGAAACATACCAATTTCTCCCCCTGAAATAACTTGTAACGAGATAACAAGCCAATTTTTCTTTCTGTGTCCTTGTTCCTGCGGGTTTGCAGTATTTCTGGGTAATCAGATTTGCCCAAAGACGTGCCACCTATATTTTCATCCTGTCAAAGATGTAAGGGTCCTGACATTTGACCCCGTCCGTCACAAATTCGTTCCCCAAGGAGTGGGGATTGTTTAGATGTCAATTGTGACATCGCATCATCACTGGCTGGTCTTCTTTGCTCTCCACGATACAGCCACACGCCGTAGTGAACGATCAATCTCCTCTCGAATACAGCTAAGTTGGACAATGAGAAGAAGAGGGAGAAGAAGGAGAAGAAGAAGAAGAAGAAGAAGAAGAAGAAGAAGAAGAAGAAGAAGAAGAAGAAGAAAAGGGAGGAGGAGAAAGGAGAAAGAGGACGAAGAAAGGGAAGAAGGAAGAGGATCAGTAGTAGAAGAAAATAGAGCAATAAGTAAAGGAGGAGGAGGAGTAGGTTGATGAGGGGTATGAGGAGGAGGAACAGAAGAAGATGAACGAGGAGGAAGAGAAGAGGAGGAGAAGGAAAATAAGAGGAGGAAAAGAAGGAGAAGTAGAAGAATGACGCGAGGAAGAAGGCAAATTGAGGAAGAGGACGATAGGGAAGAAGGAAGAGGGTCATTAGTACAATAAAAGAGAGCAATAAGAGAAGGAGGTGGAGGAGGAGGAAGGAGAAGAGGAGAAAAGAAGAAGAAGAAGAAGAAGGAGGAGGAGGAGGAGCAAGGTAGGAGGAAAAGGAGAATAAGAGGAGGAAAAAGAAGGAAAAGTAGAAGAATGACATGAAGAAGAAGGCAAAAGGTGGATACGAAGAAGGAGGAAGGAGAGTTTCGGAGAGACTAAAATGAGGAGGAATGAAAGGAGTAAAAGGAAAGACACAGACTGACAGAAATTGCCGAGTTGCTTCTTCGACCTCTGATCCCGGAGATGATTGACTCTCGGCAGAAAGTTCAAAATGGCGACTCCTTGGGGATGGCAAATTATCCACTTTCGGTAGAAATCCCCATGACGTCATCACGCACGACACAAGTCATTGCCATTGCACGATGTCCTTTGCAGACATGATAGAGTTTGGTAAGAAGTGGTTTTCGTGAGAATTGTGTCAGACATGTCATGGGATTATCCAATCCTATTCTATAGAAAATTGAGTCATTTCTTGAGAGAGACCTTAAAAAGTAAACAAAGACGCAAACAAACTTGTTTTCAAAACAAAATCAACGAAACAAGTATTGGCTGTTAGTCAAACATATTGCATGGGGATTTGTAAGCAATTTTGCTAGCTAGCAACCTCTTATATCATATTACGTAACAATGAGTCAGATTAATGGAAAACAATCGAATCAAAAGAGCAGACGGAACAAGATGGTTTAGGAAGTTAATTACTTTTTGTGAAAGGCAATGAACTCGATAATTTTTTCCGAAGACAATGAGTTCGAGATATCGCGTTAATTCTATATCTTATCCCAAGTTTCAATGTTATCTACGTTCGTGGTTTAAATTGTATTACAAATATTGCAGTTGTAATCAATACGTCATAGTAGAACAATAACTACTTTAAAAACACAAAACCTCTTTGGATCTGCTTCTTTTACTTACGGGCTCTGCAAACTTGTGTAGGAGGTCCATTGCAAAACGTTTTATGTTATTTTCAGGTCACTCGGGTATACACACTCTGAAATATACTGCAAAATGGGGCGAAGTGGACACGATTATTAAGCTAACGTCAGGATCTGATATGAACGCCGATTGATTGATTGATATTATGGCTTAATTGACTGATAAATTGACGACTGGCTGATTGACTGATTGATCTATTGTATGATGAATAAATGAATAAATGAATAAATGAATGAATGAATGATAAGTGGTCATTAACCACTGTACATACTGGTACCTAGATAAATGAATGATTTTATGTTATATGTGTTGTTTTCCAGAGAAACATTTGACCAGTTATAGGTCCTGTATGCATCTGTACTTGTGTTCTTCCCATGTTTTGTGACATTTGTGTTTGTAAGTGTTTCTATGTTGCACAACTCTATACTCAGACCGTGGACAATACAGTACCGTCGAATTACTTAAATGTTTTGTTAAAATTTATATCGGGTCTATAACCAAATTAAAAACGAATTGAAAACATAATGAAATTATTTATTGATTTAATATTACAGAGAGTTAAACTGTATTTCTTTTTAAGAATAAAAGTACAAAACTTTCTCATTCTGGTAAGGGGAACCTCCCCAGACCCCATCCCATTTTGTCATCACCGATCACCCTCTGCCATTATTCTTACCGCATCCAATAAGTGTCAGTGCACTCCTTGGTCATGGGATAATAAATGTACATTTTCGAAGTTAAAAATGTAATGTTGCCTCCCTCTGGGAAGGGGAAACCCCTCCCTGACCCTTATCTATTTTTTCTCTGTGATCTCATCAAAGTAACCTCGTTACTACATTATACACACGTATCACTCCTCTGCCAAGGGAAAATGGTATTTAATATTTGAACTAAACAATAACATATCACGATTAAGAAGGCTACAGCATTTTAGATGGAGCGGGGTGGAGTTTAAAATTGAAGTGGCTCATCACAAGTCTGTGCAAAGTTTTCTGAGGTTTGCAACCCCGGGCCGTCGATATATTTTCGGAAAGGGGCAAAAACTTTATCCGAAATGCTTGCCCCTCCCCTCTACGAGGATTGCGTACTGTGAAATGCATCATTTCAATGCTTAATTTCAATAAAGCGCTGTCATTGAGACTTCTCAACGGGGATTGGTCAATTGCTGGTACAGGCGTCGATTAAATTTTGACCAATGAAGTTTCATCACGACCTGGCGGGACGGAAAATGTGATTATACTAACTAATGCATTAGAACAATAGAACTATTGCAGTTGAAATAAATTCCGTGAAGTGCATCTGCCCTTATTTTCTCTGAAAACAAAATCAAGGGGTCGATAATTCCATAATTAGGTACCAGATATCGGGTGTTACTGGTCCGGCTTGCAGGAAGCCGTTAACGGTGAGGAAGGAAGCCCACACTTTTGGATGGATTACCAATTGTGGAGTTTTATCCGGTGAAGATTACAATTAATTTGTTTTGCTTGCTACGATAATTATCCCATTTAATTTGCAAACAAACACTGATTCGCCGGTCGTTACGAAGGTGAGCAAATTAAACAAAGATAAGAGTTGTATTAAAAATTTGTAATGGTGCATGATTCACTTTATTTAGTAAACAGGTGTATATTAATTTGCACACACGGGCAGACAGACAGACGACAGACAGACAAACATATCCATATTTCCCGCGCAAACCCATCGTTATACCCTGTTGATATTAGATTCACACCCTATACTATCCTAGGCCTATATTTAATGCAGATCATTAACTCTTTGTTCTTCAATGAGTACGTGTATAAAAAAAAATCAACAAAATATATACATAAAATGCAACAAACTTTACAGAAACGTCATAATAAGACTGATGAAGCTTCTATGAAAATTATTGAATCTTTAAAATTTCATTGATTACAAAATAATGTACATTACGAGATAAACATAATGCTGATACTGGTAGATGTTGATGAAAGAACATGATGCTTCGCGAATTAGATCACAAAGTACCAATAATGTTGTTAGTAACTTTTTGTTGTTGCTACTGCGGTTTTTGCTATACTGGAAAACAATTCAGGGCTTTTGACACGTTAAACGCTTATTATAAACATACAACCTGACCACACATTGACCACAGTTTAAAATATCTGAGCTACGTAATTATCCATGCTCTAAGTGTTTTTGACATGTTTGATAAGGTTTTAAAATGAAGCCCTGAGAAATCGTACTTCAAAGTGATCATTTAGTGATTTGAAGGAATGAAAATCTAGCATCCAGTGTGACCTTCTCCTGACCTTGTCAATTTCCTCCCATAGATTACTGTGTTACAGGTCTGACTAATTTATACACGGGAGGAGTACTAATTTGTTTATCCATGTATACCATGCCAGTGGCACCATAACATTTCAAAATGCTAGTTTGTTTATTGGTCAATTTAAGCACTATTTTGTAGCTCAGATATCAAAGTTTGACAGTTTCCTTTTAATTGATATTCCACAATATTAGCCCTTATCTGTAACAACAGGATAACAACCTGGCTCATCTACCGTAGATGATGACGTCGCGAATTCCTAGAGAAAACCAATGCACGAGTTCTGCAAGACAAGTGTTATATGCAAGCAAAATATAGTAAGCCGAAGACCATTTGGAATACACTGTGTACCTCGTTTTTATACCACAGGTATTACCTTTTAAATATAAACCACGCCATAATTGAAATACACATGTGCAATACCAGGCATTTATGCTACACACTGTTGCAACCGAAAGCGTAGTTTTTGTGCACTCTAAGAAAAAAGGGTCCTGTCCCAATTTTGTCACATTATAGCTACACAATCTTTGGTGCGTATGAGCACCATTTCGATGTGAAAATGGTTTTTATCAGTATACTTAAAGAAATCGTACTTTCAAAAACCATGTCTACATCAAGATGGTGTTAATAACCACCCCAAAATGGTGTTGCGAATACGGTGTCACCATGTTGTGACAAAATGGTTCTAAAAGGTACCTTTTAAAGAACCCATTTTTGCTTGTAGTGCATAAGTTGTGAAGTAATTTACTTCAATAATTTTTGGGACAACTACCTCCTACCCATCCCCCACCTGTGTACGATATTACATTTTTCCATATCAATCCATAACATTTTAAAAGTTTAATTATGAATGTTTCAGCAAAATTGGCTGATTCATTCAAGATATATATAACTCTCTACGGATTACGATTTCTCACGAAAAGTAAAAACAAACAAACAAGTTTTCTAATTAGTCTTCTAGTTTCACAGATAAATTTGCATGTTTTTTATCCAAGGTACTCGGTGAGATTCAGCGGACCTGGATCACGTGATATTATGTGCATACACCTATTCCCCCTAGAGATCGATGCCCATTCTTATTTTCTCTTTATCAAATCCAATATTTTCCTATCGCGTGAGATTCATGAAAATTTAGATTTCCTGTATGGCTGGAAAGATCCGGCCATTATTTTTCCAACCGATTAAAAAGGTATGAAAGAAATTCTTGGCCTTGGATTTCTGCGTTGACGATGGCCTACTGAAATTATACTGCATTGTTCCTTCCTGTCTAGGATATGATGTTGTTGATATAGCGCAGTAGGAATGGGAGTGGCCGTAATGAAGGCAGACTTTTTTTGAAAGCCCGCCATCTTTTATCATATCTCAAATTGTCCCTTTCCAATGTGATTCCTTCTAAAAAACGATTTGAGACGAAAGAGAAACAAACAAAACTTAACATCTAGGGCGATTAAATTTCTAGGTCAGTTATAATCGAAATAGAATGTATTGATTTTGGGTGTTTTTATTTTTTGTTTTGACGAGACACACGTGCTATTAGAACCATATTCGTGATTTGTTTGAAAATTCCACAGCCGAATAATTCAGATGAGTTTGATCATCAGACATGACGAGTCGAATGCAAGCGGTAGATAAGGTACGGCCTTCATTTTAAAATAATTGTTTAGGCATGTTGTAGGGTCATGATCACGATCATAGATTGCCACTTCATAATCATACAAAAGTACTTTCCAATATTTCCATCAATAAGTTTCTTTAGGACTCGAAGAGGGAATGCGAGAATAATTTAAATACGTAAACATTAACTGCAGGTCAAGTCATCATTAAGTTTGTAAGGAGTGTGTTTACTTGATCGTCATCTTGAAGTACTATTGTCTCTAATGTTTTTTAAGTCTTCATTACATACTATTACACTAATGCTTTCCAGCAAACCAACAAAAAACCTAACATTAATCAGCTTTGCCAATTGAAAACGTGATCTTGGTGATCTTGTCCCAATTACTATACAAAATTAAGGCAGAATAAAAATAATTTGGCTTAACGCACCAAGAAACTTCTAGACTTGACTATTTGACCATAATTCTTCCGTTAACAAAAAGTGATCATATTCATTCCCCCATGCAGAATGAAGCTATGGTATAGCCTGTAATGAAAGTATCCTATTCTTTTCAAAGAAAGATATGCTTGAATATGTCACTTAGCCGCCAGAATTCAGATTGTTTGAAACTTGCAGACGACGAGACCCACCCCCTCGTTTCTCCCCTGTCTTCCCCCCCCCCCGCCCATTCCCTTCTCTTCTCGTACCACGTGTTGGCACCCGTCTATACGAACCCCCTTTTCTCTTCAAGTGAAAGTATTTTGTCAACGCCAAATTCGCAGACGATTTTCGTAAGTTTTATCTAGGCCAGGAAAGAAATGGCAGTGAACATGGGGGTTTCTTATTCCGTGGGCGAACCGACTTGGGTGTTCTCAAGGCACTGGTTAGTCTTTCTATGAGTATCATATTTCCGTGTTGCGGGGCATTCACAATGCAACTTCAGACGTCGGACAAACATTTTTATATATTTCTTTTCATTTTTGATGGAAATGGTCTTACTTTAAAGAGTGGGGTCTTGATTTGCACGTTTTCAAAGGGCTGTTGAAACAAAAGACACCTCCACACAAAACAAAAACACACACATACACTACCACACACACACACACACACACACACACACACACACACACACACACACACACACACACACACACACACACACACACACACACACACACACACACACACACACACACACACACACACACACACACATCATGAAAAATCGGGTGTCATATGAGCACGTATGTTATTTTCAATCTCTCACAAGGTCTTAAAATGGTAAAGTCATTTTTCCTTTGTTCGTTCAGTTTTGTTGTTTTTGTTTTTACTCTATTGATCCGATTGTGATTACCAAGGCTTTAACTGTTTAAAATGTGTCCGGATACATTGGAATATTCCGAGAAAGGACAACCACACATTACTGCACAAATTTTATACACAACATAGCCTCCCACTCAGTGGTGACAAGCGACTCTGTAACTGACTTTCATTGATTTAACAAATGGAATTACTGTAAAAGGATCATCAACATGTTTATACATGCATAGGTAATTTTATTCCGTTTGGGAATTCCACAGGTTACATTACTCTAGAAACTCAGAATGCGTTAATAAGTTTACTTATTTAGGACTGAATTCAAAACGAAAGGGTAAAATTTTGACACACTCTTTGTCCTCTTAGAAAAGTTATAATTGTATAATGAACCTATGAGAAGTTGGGGTGCTCACTAGATTTTAAGAACAAGAACTCCACATTCCTTTCACTACAATTCAACAGATAACATTGATGTTGGTTCTTTGACCCCTTTCGAACATTTTTCTTTCTTAACACTAGCAGTGCATTTTGTTTTTTATGATTTTAACACAAGTTTGAGTGAATTTCATTGAATTTTCTATTGCGTAAGCCTAGTGTAAGGTCACTAAGTAATGAATCTCATAAATTGCAGTTTATTTAACAGCTGTATTTCACGTCGAATTCTTTATATCTCGAATCTCAATAACTACTGCCCGGAATTACAACGGAAATTATGAAATTACTTAGATTTCATACGACACATTCACAAAATTTCACATATATCACACTTTTTCAAATCAAGAATTCTGCCTTTGTATACCAGTAACACTAACAATAATAAAGGGGGATTTCAATTCATATCATATATTACAAAAATGTAGTTCATTGACTGACATCATATACCAGTATCCCTGGAGTATAGCAGAGTATAAATCCGAACTTATAAATGTAGGGCCTATAGAGTGAGTTTGACATAAAAATGAATGAATAAATAGCACGACCGACTTTATTTTTCATTCTTATTACATGAAACACAAAACATCATTTGAAATATAATGATTCCCCGGCTTGTTCATGTTCAAGGTGATAATAATGTTAAGTGCTGTCGTGTAAATTTCTATGACTTGATATAGAATATTTCAACGCGTGGGTTGTGCGTGAGAAAGTTATGCTGCGTCAGCGTTTTAAATGTGAATATGAGGATATTTTTCCTTGAATTCCAGCCACTAAGCTAGAATCCATGTCGAGATTCCATCATTTGTGGTAATTATTCTAACATCCATGTCCTTGGTCGTGCGGGGCACCAAATTACACCGACACATGATGGCACGCTGATACTTCTAAACCATTTTAGGTATACCTGCAGACCTGCACAACATGACGTAGGCAAAAGCCGAGTGGGTGCCGAGACATTCTAAATGATCTGTTAACCTTGTGTTAGTAGAAATCGTGTCGTATTTGCTTTTCTAGGCATGGCACAATACTTATAGTTATATTTCGTATCGTTTCGTTTGAATTTTAAAAGTGTAACGAAAACCGATATTGATCTCTAATCGATATGACTGATATGCATTCACGTTTATTAAATGAGAACTTTCCTCAGTCAATAATGTGGAGTTAGTAAATTCAGAACTTTCCTTAAAAATCTAAAATTGGAAATTAGAGCAAATTTGGATAAGCCATTCAAGAAATATGATTTGTTTTTCAAAAGTTTGAATAAATCTATACGTAAATATTAAACGTGAACAATTTTCTGTTGACCGTGAACATATATTTTCACAAAATTCCATTTTCTGGCATATCAACGAGCAACTGACTCAGTATACCTTGTAAAATGCATGCATATTTTTGGCCTGAGAAACAAGGAGGGTAAATCTAAATTGTTCATGAATAATTAAATTTGTGACATTGAATGGAGAGTTGTACTGCATTAGCATTTCTGTTTTACAAACAGAAGTGATATCCTCATATATGGGGGAAAATTCTCGTAACCCCGCCCTTCTTCTATTGAGGAAACCGCTATTCCAATCTGCTGTTTGAAACAAGTCGCCTTTCTTGGAACCAAATTCACAAAGGTATAATATTTGTATGTATTAAACTCTTGTAAAAAATACCACAGGTGTCCATTTCTGATCACTCCACAAAAATTGACTTTGACATTTTGCAACTGAGTCATAACAGCAATCGCCATCTTTGTAATGCTGGCGCACATCCAAATAAGTGCATATAGGTTATCGTGAAACAATAGATTTGATAGCCCAAGGCTTGACAGAGACCTGGGATGGTTATCTTGTTTTTACTGGTAATCAATGACCTCCAATTGCCACGTACCCGGCAAAAGGACGTAAACGCAATACATAAGTTGATGTCGTTTACGTCGTTCTTCCGGAGTCTTGTAGCGACTTTAACGAGACTTCAGTGTTCATATAGGTATGTTCGTTATTCCGGAGGTTTGTTATTTCCAACACACAGATTTCCTATGCATCTGTACCTGAGGGTTCGTTAATTCGAAAATGACATAGGGTTCGTAAATCCACAGTGAACCGTCGAGAAAACGATCCTCCGGAATAAGGACGTATAACCTTAAATTTAACAGCAATGGTGTTGTGAGCAGGGTTGGATATTAACACTCGTAGTGTGGTTTTAACACCGAAAGGAATATTTCTAAAGCCAAAGAGTATCTCTAACACCAACGTGTTGAAGTGTTTGACACTATACCTGGTATACTAGACAACACCGTGCGTATTCAATTTAACACCACATTTTAGTAATCCATCTTTGCTGAAAAAATAAATGTAAAAAAAATATGAAGATTTCTCACGTCCGCAATGGTGTGAATTTGATTTAAAACAGGGCTCATTTATAGTTCCACGCTATAAAAGTTAAAAGCACTTTATTGACTCGTGATAATTTGACTTTTGTTTTTATGATTCGCCTTGAAATCGTGTGCACTCCGGAATACGGCAAATACCTTGACCAATTCCTGATCATGGTTTTGAACGTCACTATTTGCAAGTTCAATGCAACGTTCTGATAAACGGACCTCGTTCGTTCGCACTTCACGACTGCTGCATGATAATCCACAGATTAATACTCTAGATGCTAGCACAACTAAAATTTATTGCTGAACTGAGAGCAAAAAATGACATAGTGTTGCTCCACATTAACTTTCTTCTTGTATCCATTTGGGTCACCATTTTGTAACCACATTTTCCCTTCCTGATACATCCCAAAATGTTCTGCATATCGTGCATCGTTAAATAGTGGGGTTATCAGAACCATTGGCGATTCAACTAGCCTATATATAGCACATTGATGGATTATAGTTTTGTATGGCCCGACGTCAATTTTTCGTGGTCCCAGGTCACTGGCCTAGCGCTAATATTGAGTCATGACATAGGTGAGGGTTGTTAAGTGTGTCATTATGATATATAATATCTCACGTTGAGAATTACAGGTCTTCGTCCACTTCAAGTTGGTACTTTTTTAAACTTCCTTTTGAGCGGTCGTTTATAGTTCAAGTGGAGCTTTGATTCAATCTAACCCACTCTAGCAATGGTCTATACATGTATAGAGCCAAAACTTACCATTGCCAAAACGCTTCAGATCAGTGAGGTCTTCGAGTTTACACTCTTACCCAAGCAGTAGATTGAGACGCGTTTTATTGTTTCAAATGTGTATAGATTCTACGACAGTGTACACTGTACGCTATGCCACGGAAAATGGCTCATCTCACCTTACGATCGCTATCACGTTGATGACGAAGGCGAAGGAAAGGGAATATTGATTGCACGTGTTTATTAAGATGGAAAACAGTTTTCTCATCGTCAGTTATTAAGTAAAGACGTGAACTAAGGCTTATACACAAAGCTTTTGTCAGTTGAATCTGCCGTTCCAGATCACCAACTTTGTTTCATCAGATTCCCATTTCCCACCATTCCCCCAAGGAAGGCGTACTCTCCTAAACTTCGCTCCTAAGAACGTCAAACAAACTTCTGCAGCCTTAATTGTAACCACTTGACCACGTTTATCCTTCCTCTAAGCACAAAGCAAGTTGAGCATCATGTGCTTCCGACACATCTTGAATTATTTTCATGATATGACCAATTTCCTAGTATGTATTCTTCTTCTGATAATCATTATTGTATGCGTGTTCTGTCATTACTATTATCATGTTAATTCATATTCATATTCTATGATAACAACTTTAAAAAGAGATCTTGGGATTATCTAAAATAAACTATGACGGAATAGATTACAAATAATGGCGTAATGTTAGCCACATGTTTGATGCTGGTGAATAACTTTGACCCTTCTTTGGTACTATTCGTCACCTTAGTAGTATATAGAGAACTACAGTGTACGGGAGTTCCAAAGGTTTTAACACATGCAAGTTCTTCCTCCTACCCTCTCTGTCCGACATTTTCTTCGTATTCATTTTCTTCTCTATCATCATTACTACCACCACCGCCACCACCACGATCATTATCATCATCGTCGTCGCCGTCGTCCTCCTTCTCTTTATGCTCCCCTTTCTCACCCTGCTCCTCCTGCTCCTTTTCCTCTTCCTCCTCCTCCTTCTTCTTTTTTCTCCTTTTTCTTCTTCTTCTTCTTCTTCTTCTTCTTCTTCTCTCTCTTCTTCTTCTTCTTCTTCTTCTTCTTCTTCTTCTTCTTCTTCTTCTTCTTCTCCCCCTCTTCTTTCATTTTTAACGAAGAGTACATTCACCTCATTACAATAAACATAAATTTCTATCAAGACGGAAAATTAGGAGTACGCCCGAGCATGAGTTTCACGCATGCGCAATGCCATAATGCCACTAGCTGTCAATAATTAACCGTTATTATGATACGCAGGAAGACATCAATATGAGTTAATGATTGATGGATGTGGATGAACGAGGCCATCTGATCATTCTTTTAACATACTCTTTGTCGCACAACACGCCTCAGGCAAAAACATGACAGAAATCGTGACTCAGGGTCCTCCCAGCTGTACCCTTTTACACCTTATCCGTGCCGCCCTTTTCAGCACTCTCTCAACATTTAAAACGGGTAAAGTTTCTCATTAAAGTCATATTACCCTCGGAATTTATGAAAAACATTTCTTTGCGTGTTGTCTTAAACTGGTAAGTGATTCATCTACGAATCCTGAAACTAATTTGCTACTAGTGATGCAACAGGTTTATCTACTTTGTTCCTCTGTTCTTAATTCTATGTTTATTTAGACGACAATGTTGTAATCTGACTTGGATTACAATGTGCTGTCGGTCACATCTTTCAAAACATTGCATGTACACAAGGAATCTGCTATAATGATACAACCCTGAAAAGGGTGTCTCCTAGCAAGGAAATGGATATTGTGTTAATGTCTGCAACATGGAACGTACATACAGTATTACACATTGCTACATATATATGTAAGATTCGTGTTTCCGTTGTAATGCTCTTGTTGGCATTACTTCTCGCTGTGTCAAAGATGCTCCAAGTCCAGACCCATGCATGGTAAAACTATGTTGTAGAAATGCCACAAGTTTACAAATTGTGCATAATCTTTGAATCCATGTGTACCGTTTTAATCTGAACAAACGTTTCTGACAGAACATTGGAGGACAAAGGCTGACAGAAATTTCACAATCACGAGAAAGGTGTAGCCACCCAGGGGCACGAACCCCCCCCCCCACCACACACACACTCATACAATTTGCTATATACTCCCCCCCCCACCTCCCCATACACACACACACATACAATTGCTATACCCTCACCAATTATCGATTATACCGGCGTGGTGGCTCAGTGGTTAGAGCGTCCGCCTCACGTCCGGAAGGTTGCGGGTTCGAGCCCCGGCCGAGTCATACCGAAGACTTTTTACAAATGGTACCTTCTGCTTTCTAGCCAGGCGCTCGGTACTCTAGAACAGAGAAGGGTGATAATAAAATTAATGTTATGCACGGCCCACTGGGAGAGTAGTCTATGTGACTGAAGTACCCTGGGTAAATAAGATTTTATCATTATTATTATTATTATGATGATGATGATGATTATGATTATTATTAGGGGGAAATAAACGGGGGAAAACTAAGCACAAGTACATGTACATCTTTATGCCCAACCATCAGATTCCGTCCCCAAGTGCACCCCCTCCCCACACACGAACACTCTCAAAAACCAAAGTTTCACCGCTCATTACGAGTAGTCCTGCAAAAACTTTATTAAAACAAAAATCGTCGCACAATATGGGCGCCTGCTCTAAGCAGGAAAACTTTCCTTTCTATATAAGAGGACGTGCAGTATGTGAGTTACTCAGGAGATGAGAGATGGCCGGTAGTAAAGAGTGACGTCATGAGGTGAGAGAGGGATAATAAAAAGGAGGGGGCTGTCCGTCCATCAGGGAATTATGACAGTCTTAAAGGGATGATGGAATATTAAGTGGTGATTCTGGAGCATCTTTCAAAGGTACACTTCCTAGCAGGCAGATTGGAACATGGCTCTCTTTCGACTGAAGTGACAATGGGGGCACCATGGTAACCCACAATGCAACATAACAAGTCATAAAAGTCATCAAAATCAGCAATTGATTGCGCCCTTTCACCGAAAATAATTTTTTTTTCACCCAAAATATCAGCCTGGATTTGATAAGGCATTGTTACATTGCATTGTGT
>JZLH01S0082992.1:4460-22710 GCA_001188425.1 Eucidaris tribuloides | reverse complement strand
TGTGTGTGTGTGTGTGTGTGTGTGTGTGTGTGTGTGTGTGTGTGTGTGTGTGTGTGTGTGTGTGTGTGCGTGCGTGCACTTACCAAAGCTACATCGTGGAATGATGTATAGGTGGAACATGACATTGTGGGGTTAAAATATAATGTATTAAAAACAATATAATTCATCATAGAGGGCATTTTAGATGGGTTGGAAAAAAAACACCCCAGGGTGATTTAGTGTGTTTTGAACGTCAATCCCACTTGTATATCACCCCACAATTTTGAAACATGTGGGGTTAACCCTAAAATGAGAAATAACCCCATAATGTCATGTTCTACCAACATTCACCCCACAATGTAGCACACTATGCACATACACACAAAAACATGACACACACACATCTGGACCTACAGAGACACACAAACTACAAAATCACCCCACAATGTCATATTCTACCAACATGCATCACCTCACAATGTAAAGTGTGATACACTCATAACCCCACAATATAGCTGGTGTGTGTATGTGTGTTCATGTGTAGGTGTGTGTGTGTGTGTGTGTGTGTGTGTGTGTGTGTGTGTGTGTGTGAGTGTGTGTGTGTGTGTCTGTATGTGTGCATGTGTGTGCAAACATTTGTTCCCCTTTGAGCCCTCCCCACCACCAATTATGCTAACCCGATTTGCAGATAACACAATAAGTGAAAACATGGTCATGATGAAATCAAGTTTTGAAAAGCATTTTCATTTATTTCATATGACAAATAATCAGTGATTCATATAATACAGATTGGAATAATATACATTTTTTGATGGATCACTCACTGAATTCCAGATGAGACACACATTTGCAACATTATTTGGGTTCTACAGCCAGTACAAAGACATTATACATGATACATCAGTTGAGTGCCAGATAGACGGAACTTACTATCCATTCAGAACAGGAAAGGTACTATCGTACAACGTCAATGGTATTAGCATTCTTCTGATTCTCTACAGGTACTGATTTAACATCCTGGCACTCAACAGATCGTATACACATTTGAAGAAAGGCAGCAGACACTTAAATGAAGTACAGGCCTTTAACACATTGGAAATAAATTTATGAAGATACCCAGTGGAAATAAATTCATAAAGATACCAAGAGAAGATTCAGGGGTGTGAGTGACCACAAGCAAAAATAGCTGGAAAAAGCTGAAATTGCACAAGCTCCTACACTTTTGTACAGAGGAAATCTACAAAAAGCTGAAAATAAGCTGAAAATTAAAAACAAAAATAGCTGAAATCAGCTAAAAAGCTGAACTCTCACACCGCTGAAGATTATATGATTGCTCGTAAAAAGTAGCCAGTAAGTTGTTTAGCAAAACTTATAGTTGTACTATAATTTGTCCTCTTGAATTACAATAGAATTCAGTGCATTTTTAACAAGTACCACCCAGGTTTCAGATAAGTATAGATACTGATTTTGAAAAGTATAATACAAATTAGAAGTGATCAGTAGTGATCACCTTATCCACTATTATATCATACATGAAATGCCAATGACAGAATCCCTCCAAAAGTTGAACTGTCATCCCGTATTCCGCCATGGAACCACCCTATCCTATACTGTGTGTATAAAAAAAAAAGATACTAAAAAAATGTTAATACACAAAAACTGTGATAATTTTGTGATATACAGTGTGTCTAAAAAAATGGTCCAATCGGGAGAAAAATATTTAACCCTAATCAGGCTGGGCTTTTTTGGCTATGCTATATCTCGGGGGGAGGCGGATTCCCCCCTACCCCCCCCCCCCCCGACGATCTCGGCCGTCGATCGCGCGGAAAATCGGCACGCACATTACCCATCATGTAATCTACAAGACTGTATAATTACTTACCAGGAATTAATTATGCTAATTTATGCATAAAATCATAATTAAGCTGTAAATCACTAATTAAAGCTCCAACACTGCTAATTTTTGTGTCTGGACACTCTTTTTAGCATTTTTAACAAGTTTACTTGAAAAAAAATCCGGAATCCAAATTGATTTCCTATGTATTTTGTTGTTTTTTCAAATTTCTTATGTATTTCCATGTTTTTTCAACCTTTTGTTTTCTGTTTTTTTAAAGATATTTGTCGGGGACACTTTTGCGGTCATAAACAGCACAAAATTAATTAAGTTCAACCAATAAAAGTAAAAATAATCATATATTTATGAATTTTGGCTGAAAACACAATTTGTATTGGAAATGTACACAAAATCACGTTTTTGAGCGATTTTTGGGGTGACATGCAAGTACAAAATGTTACGTAACTTGGGAACCGCGTACCCGGACGTCGCAAATTTGGTCTCAAAAAATGCGCGACATTCGAGAGAATAAAGTCATGAAACGCCGTGGCAACTGCTTCGCGCGTCGCAGACATTTTGCGCGAAACGTCTAGGGGGGGCAGATTCCGCCCCCCCAGCCTTTTTAGGGTTAAGGTATGCAATTTTCTCAAAAGGTATGCGTATTTGGTATGTTAAAGCAGAATAAATTTTCTTTCTGATAAACCTAGTTCCATTCAATTTGCGTTTATAAGTCAGTTATGATTACTTTTGTGCAGTCAGGCAAAATCACATTTGTCCCACTTTTGTGTATTTGTCATAACGACAACTTACTTACTTAGACTTAGTTGCTCCTGTTCCTTGCGGAGCACTGGGCAGCAACAGAACTCATACAAATTGATTTATAAAAGTCAAAAATAAAACAAATAACAAATGCCTTTTTTCCTTCAATATGTTTATTTCTGATTATCTAGTTAAAAAAAAATCAAATACAATAACCCTTACTCGGCATTAAAATGATACTGCACGTGTTCATGTCTTCTGTTTACCAGACTGCATTCACACTGATATCATGATGATCTGCACATCTCATTTATTTTAGCCCTTTTGTCGATGTTATGTACCTCCTTTGTACTTCAGATAATAGGAAATCAGAAATGTACAACCTGTAAATCTCTTCGTTCAGCTAAATTGAACGATTACTCAATACTTTTCTCACTCTCATCTGGGTTTCTTTGTTAAACAATATGCAGAAACCGCATGCACATGTAAGGTACATACAGTATACTGGGACAAACGCAATTTGGCATCATTGCCGAAAAGTCAATATATCTCAGGATTGCCACAACCAAATGAAATGAAATAAATTGCACTGGAAAGTATGTTTTTTTTAGCTTTATGACAATACCCAATTTGACTAGGTTGTATATGATTTTCATACATCAAAAAAATAATTTCTGATTGGACCATTTTTTTTTGAGACACACTGTATTTTACCTTGGACCTAACCTATCGGATGACACTGTTTGTACTGAAACTTTGGTGCAATCAGTCAAAATGCATATGCCCAAAGAAGGAGAGTCGTCACTGAGCACTTGACCGAACTGTTTGGGGACCGTGTGATCACCCTGATCCGCCCAGCACAATGGCCACCGAGACCACCCAACCTGACCCCACTGATTTTTTCTTCTTGGGACATTTCAAGTGGAAGGTCTTCACCACCCCACCAGCAAATCTGCACAAGCTTCAGCAGAGGATTGTGACAGAGGTGGACACCCTCAGGCAGGATAGGGCTCTGATTCAGTGCGCCATCAACGGCATGATGAGGAGAGCGACGTTTTGTGTGGAAAGATGTGGAGGATTGAAAAAATGGTTGATTTTAGTGTACTTTTCAATGATGAAAAGTTGTTTTCGGGCAAAATGACATGTTTTGTTGAAGTGGATATTCAACGCAAAAGGCCTTAAAAATAACACTTTCAACATAATTTCCTTCTGATTTTTGGTCAGTTTATATCTGTATGTTGTGCACCAGTGCAACACCTGCACCTTTATTATTCAACTGTGCTTCTAATGGACACAAGAGGGTGCTACATAACATACCCTGGGGTACAATGGTACCCCAGCATAGCACGTGGTGCATCATCTGCTATAGACTTCACATCGGCCAATTTGAAATCAAAGAAAAAAAAATTGATGATTGCTTTAATACATGTAGTACACTACAAATTACATCATCAAATCAGACAACTGAGCATGTTTCACTCCCATCACAAGATGAATGAGTGATTTTTTTGGGAAACTGAATCCCTATGAGGATAAATCATCTTTTTAATTGTGTTACCTGGCCATTGCGAGCAATTCATACCTGAGGAAAAAACAGAGTTTCCAGAAATTCTGACCGATTTGTATTCTCTGGAATGCAAAAACTTGTCCCTCAATGAGCTCCTCAAAAAATGCTGCCATGTGAAAATCACTATCACAGAGGATCAATCAAAATGTATGGAGAAGTCAACACGTTCTCAGGCAAGCGAGAAGTATAGGTTTTCATATCGTGCGGGTCGAGTGATAGCAACGAAAATGAAGAGTGCATGGAGAACAAATGCAGATAAACCTGCTAGGTCCCTTATTAAAGCAATATGATACCCATGTAAAGGATTTTTCAGTGCTGCCACAGAGTGGGGGTGTACACACAAAAAAGAGGCCAAGGAGCAGTACTTTGCAAAGTTTTCCTGGTTGGGTCGCATTCTGTCAATTTTACCACTGCATCATACATACTTCACACATGCCAAATCAACAACAAAAAATAATAAACTTGACGATTGTGTTTCTACATGTAGTACACTGCAAATTACATCCTCAAATCAGACAACTGAGCATGTTTCACTCCCATCACAAAATGAAATGAGTGATTTCTTCGGGAAACTGAATTCCTGAGGAGATATCAGCTATTTTGAGTTTTTTCTGGCAACTGGCAACAAGATGAAATGAGTGATTTCTTTAAGAAATTGAATTCCTGTGAGGGGAAATCAACTGTTTAAATGAGTTGCATGTACCTGACCACTGTAAGCCATTCATACCTGAGGAAAAAACAGAGTTTCCAGAAATTCTGACCGATTTGCATTCTCCGGATTGCAAAAACTTGTCCCTCAATGAGCTCCTCAAAAAATGTTGCGATGTGAAAATCACTATCACAGAGGATCAATCAAAATGTATGGAGAAGTCAACACGTTCTCAGACAAGCGAGAAGTCTTGGTTTTCATATTGCGGGTAGAGTGATAGTATGGAGAATGAAGAGTATGTGTAGAACAAATGCAGATAAACCTAATATGTCCCTTAGTAAAGTGATATGTTACCCATGTAAAGGATTTTTCAGTGCTGCCACAGAGTGGGGGTGTACACATGAAAAGAAGCCAGGGAACTGTACATATGCCAAATAAAAAAAAAAGTGTTTCGACATGTAGTCAGTGATGCCAACCAGTACGGATTTTTCCAGGTCTTATTAGAGTTACTAGGCAGTGCGTTCAACAACAAAAACGTAGATTATAATGAGAATAGAACATGAATGACCAAAATAAATGAAACTACCGAACCAAATTCCTTGGTTACTGAAGTGATTTGAATGCAATGCCCAAATTGTAATGGAAATGCCGTGTTTACATTAACTGGTGAGTGACGGAACAAAAGGTTTGTTTTTATTCATTTTTATTCATGGTTCTGGGCCCTGTCTCATAAAACTTGATTTACAATCAATTGTAAATATCGATTGTAGGCCGCAAAACTTACAATTGATTGTAAATTTCTGTCTCATAAAAATCGATTACAATCAATTGAAACTTACAATCGATCGGCCCGCTTGCGTATTCACGAATATGCCCGGACAAGCCTAAATCGTGACCTTTCAACTTGCGTCTGCGCGATTTCCCCGAGCAGTGCGACGTCAACTTACGAAATGTAAGTAATGATTGTTTTTCGATTTATTTGCAATGTACGGCAATATTTTCATGTAACATACTTTTGATGACATCTTAAAATTAGTAAGAAATTATTGTATGATTTATTTGCGGACGACTTTCATTAGTTGGTGCTGAGGCGCGGTCGAAAATTTTTTATTTTAGGAGTCTCCTTTACTAATGCAAACCTTTTTAAAAATGAATAGATTCCACCGAAAAAAAGAACTCACATAATTATCGCAAGACGATCACTTTCCAGTCATGGCCACACGCGCGCCAGCACAGATCAGCTGCGCACCGCAGCAAGCAGGGCGAATGTTAACCCCCGGCGCTGGTTCCCTGCGACTCGCGGTCGAACCGCCAGTCTGAGCCATAGTGAAGCGCTGAGATCGAGGGAACCAGCGTACGCGAGGCCCGGTACCGTGGTGACGTGAGGGGCCGGGGAAGCCCGGTGACGTGCTGGGAAATTTGAGAAATTGGCACGATGTGGCGGGGGGTTGCGGTGTATTTCGACTTATGAAAAATCACTAATTTGTGCAATGATTTGTTAAATGAGAGTGTAATTGTTGTAACATAATTATAATTTTAACCCTCTGTGAGAAATAAAGTATCAAAGTTGTTCATTTTGTCTTGTGTTTGATCATTTGTTTCGATCGTCGAGAGTCACCCCGTAAGCAATAAAATGGTTCATTCCATTTGATCATGTTTTGACAGGTTGCACATGCAAGATATCTAAGTTAGATTCTAGAAAGTTAAAGCCGGGAAAATTCCTGAAACAATATCTTTTACGGAGAGATCTTAAAGATGGCGGAACGCCACTACGGAAGCGCTGATGTGCGTGTTTATCACTGCAAAATACTAGTAAAACCACTCGCCATATAAAATTATGATTATAAAAAATACAGACTTTGAACATCAAAAAGACGCACACAAGTGATACCACAGGGAATGAACGATGTACGATAGATTATGTTGAAGGTGCCGTATCGCCAACAGGCCCGAGTGAACCAGGGATGAATGCGTGGTGGTGCATTGACAGTGCGTTATACAGCAAGCCACTGGTGCTGATGTTTGATATCAACAACTTCGGTTCAATGCGTTTCATGAAGTTTCATTGCAAGCAAGCAGAAGTTGTTGCAGAATCGTGCACACCTGAGCCTGTACAGAAGAAGAATGCCTTTTCGGTGATGATGCAGGCATCAGCAAAGGCTGCTGCCACTGCCAAAGGTGGGAGGTGTGAAATTGCCACTGAAGAGGTAAGCTTTAATAAAACTTTATTAAAAGTAATGTCTGGTACCGGCAATGTTGGACAATGAAACAAAACAGATTATGTTCAAATTCATATCAATCATCAAGCTATACTTATACAAATAAATCAGTCCTGCCAAATGATTTTGTAAGAGATTGTGTAACAGTTGAGAAAATAGCAAAATAAACACGAGGTGGAGGGTCTAATGGTGTCCCA
The DNA here is from genome assembly GCA_001188425.1 of Eucidaris tribuloides. Taxonomy (NCBI): domain Eukaryota; kingdom Metazoa; phylum Echinodermata; class Echinoidea; order Cidaroida; family Cidaridae; genus Eucidaris; species Eucidaris tribuloides. The sequence continues at coordinate 15,506 of JZLH01S0082992.1, read as the reverse complement.
CAGGCACATGCTGTCTTTTGTGTTGGCTTAACAGGAAATACCCTGTGGTTTTGGGTACTAAATATGATCTAAAATCAGCCTGATTTGTTTTGATTGAACTTTATATGCCTGAAAAAGAAAGTGCAGTTTATACATTGATGTTGAAATGGTGAATTTTTAGTACAGCAGCATGCAAGTGATATTTGTGCAATGTTAGTAAATATTGAGGGTGGTGTGGTTAAGCCAATGGGAACCCTATGGGTATGCAAGCATCTACTTCTACTTCTGCTATAGCTATGAGGGTACTTTTCTACGTCATGCTGGTGCTGCCATGGAATTCTATGCAGGTCACATTGAAGGTGGAGTGAATTGGTGCATAAAACTGAAAGAGGAAATGTAAAATACAGGAAGGTTATATGGTACAAGTGATAGCAGAAACAGTTCAATGGTTTATGAATACCGAGTTGAACCCTTTACACCTTTTAGGCGTAAAATTAGGTTAGAATTTTAGTATATGCAAATAACATTTTTTCATAAAATAATTTTTTTTCCTTCCATCCGTCCCAATTTTTTCAAACCATGTTACCCCAAACAAACATTATTTTGTTTGGCCCAAGGGGTTTCCAAGAAATTGCTGGCTTCCCCCACGTAGTCGGGGCCATTGATGGCACCCACGTTTTACTGAAGGGATGCCACCTTGGCGAGGACGAACACATCTTCACGAACAGAAAGGGAAAGTATTCCATCAACATGCAGCTTGTTTGCAAGGCCAATTACGTCCTGACAAACATCGTAGCTAGATGGCCGGGAAGCACGCATGATAGTCGCATTTTGCAGGTAAATAATTTCTAGCTGTTGTTTTGGCATGTGGTTATATAGTCAAATACAGTGATAAGTTGAAGAATTTGTTGATTATATTTAAATCATGTTGAATTTTTAAGACAACCATAAAGACAATAAATAAGTCGAATATAATAGAAAATATATTTATGTGCATTATTTATTTTATTTGGTGTGTATTTTAAGTGGGTAGTTGTGAAAGACGATTTTTCCTTACTAGTAATATTAACCAGTTCGATAAACCAATCAGACATATACAAAATCCTAAAAACAAGGCATGGCGAATATGTCAAGAGTGGTATATACATACAAATTTTGACAAGCAATTATAATAGCTTATCCTAGATTTTAAATAGAGTTTATCCTCAATGACAGGTGTGCATACTGGATTAACAGTATAATTGAACAATTTTTGAATGAAGGACTATTCCAGTAAATTTCCGATACAAGATAATCATTCACTACCATATCGGTGCAACATACTATCAAATAATGCCAAAGCAATTATTCATAATAATTCTCCAAATCATCTTAGTTCCCATTCAAAGAAGAAAATTATCATCTGCATAATTTGCAAATTTACCTAAACATCAAGTCTCGCTGTCCAAATAAAATGCGACAATGATTTGAATCCTGATGACAACACATGGAGTAGATGAAGCGTGCAAGAGCGGGACTACTTCAAGACATGCTGAGATAGTTTTTCCAGCTTATCTGCACACTTAATTTACATGGCAAAATCCGGACGACTATATATCGTTTCAAATACTTGATCATGCAAGATCATTTCATGAAAATCTTAGGTTTCTATTATCCATTTTTCAAACAGAAAGTGGAGACATCTCAATTACAAACATAGTGGATTTTTAATTACCAAGATACTCCCAAGATCATGGTGGCCATTACCTGATCAGACCAGCAATTTGTCAAATAGTTACTACACTCATGTACAGAAAGTTTGTCTATCAAAACAAATTTGAAAACTCGTGATGCTGGTTAAAATTACTCTAGCCGGGAAGATTGGCCTATGTCAACATAGACACATCAGCTCGTAAAATACAAGTATGGTACCTGTATAAGATTTCTACACGAGGACGAGGAGAACCCGTTTCACGCGACTGGACGTAAATCTCGGGTTACAAAGACCCAATGGTAAAACTCTTAGCAGGTCATGCGTTGACTGATCGTGTGGCCGATCATTTGCCAGCATTATTTGGAGACACTACAGGGTTATATATTCTTTCATACAATTCTACTTCTTGATTCAATTTTCACATCTGTTTGCATTCTATCATCTAAGAAGCCTTAATCAGCTCTTGATTTTAAATTTTAGAAAGCCCTCAAACATAGAATCAAACTGTGTGAAATACATGTATGAACAATAAATTTATTGCACGCATGCAGTTTTAATACTAGTTGATTTGAAATTAAGATTTTTTTTTCTTTTTTTGTTGTATTGGCTGGATGTAATTGTATATAGAAATAGAAAAAAAAATGTACCTTCTAAAGAGACACATGAAATACACAACAATAACAAAGAGCTGAAAGACTGACAATGCTGGTGACTTGTTGACGCGCACTGATTTTCAGGTCCTCGTTGAAAGCATAAGAACTTTCACACTGGATAGTAGTGAGACTCAAAACCGCAAGCCAGGCTAGTACCCGTCTTCTGCCATCAGCATGACAATTTACTGTAAGTCGCTAACTAGTAATAAAATTTGACGAGTAAGAGTATTCATAATTTATAGTCCTCTTTTTCCTTTTTCTTCACTTTCTCCCAGAAGGAGAGTCATGCTACAGACCTCATTTCTGAAGGTGTGGAAGCAGTTTCTTCCTTCTATTCACCATCTGCCCCGCCCGATGAGCGATCATTGCTGGCAGTGCCAGAAAAACAAACCTGGCTGTCTACAAAGTGCAAACCTGTCGTCATGGAGAAGGAAACCAGGCCAATAACCACCTCCACCACCTGAACTTGGCAAGGCAGCAACGAGCAGTCCTCCAGAATATGGTGAAGGAGAACACGGAGCAACCCAGATGTAGCTGGACGGAGACTTTGCCCCACGCGACGCGTTGCTTTTGGTGCGCTTATAGCTGTGCATTATTCCTTTGACTATGCACAGCAGGTCCACTACCCATCAAACCTGCTACAGCGAGGACCAATGTATTTCCGTAACACCTTATTAACACTTTGGATGCTATAATGTAAAATATAGTCGAAAATCTTCAAGGGTACCCCCGGGCATGACCAAGAAAAGGTCTCCGAGCGGTGTTGGACCAATCACCCCCCCCCCCCCCCGAGATTTTTCATTAATTTAAAAACAAAACAAAAGACATTTAGAATCTGTTATTGGTGTGATATGACTTTTGGGCATAAAGCTTTCAAATAAAAAAAAACTCCCCAAAACTAAACTTGGGATTTCAACTTACACTGTTTATTTTAGACATAACTCTAATTAGGATTAACATTGCTCTAGAATCAGGAGATTGTTACTTTTATTTTCAGATTTTGTAGTTTTTACATATGCTCTGTCCTTCATTATTTCATTTGCAGGTAAACTTCCTTATCAATGAGGGTTTGTGCCTGTCCAAGGGCTCCATCTCGGTGATATCTTACCTTCACCACTTCTTCAACAACTACGGATTGGGAGAGAAACACCTGGACCTCCACGGCGACAACTGTGCCGGTCAAAATGAAAACAAGTTACACCTTTCTCAACGTTGACAAAGTGGAGTCAAGTAACCACCCATCCACAGTTACACAAACACCCAAATGCTGGGAAGCTTCAAAGAGGACATAATTATGCTAATGGGCCTAATCCAATTCCTTCAATTTCACCCGAGATGAAATCTCAGTCACATACCTCTGTCCCTTGCAGAAAAATGAAGACTGCTAGCATATAACCAACAGGTTAGCAGACATCCAAGTCAGAGAACTATTTTAATAGATAACATGATTAGGTCAAGTCCATTGACTTCACATGATAAAGTCTACCTACGTGGAGATGAAATGTTCATCATCAAAGTTCTTGATGGATCAGAAATATTAAGCCAAACATCAGAGAGGGGATGGAAGATATACCACACATGTGATAAAGCTGATATGAAAGACATTGCCACAAGTGGCCTTCATAGAGACAGGGATGTTAAGACTGAGGGTTGACAGACAACATTCCGAATGTCTCTAACATACCTCTGGCAAATATAGTTTCTGACATTATGCATGGATTTACCAGAATAGTTGAAAAGATACTGAGATTATAAATGGAAAAGCTTGTGTTTGAACTTCAGAACGTGACAAACAAGAGCAAGTAATTTGTGGAAAATCGACCAAAAAACTTTTGGAAAATATTTTGTGCAATATAAACAAAATGGAAATCAGACAAGGAAACTGCCAAATATTGCTTGATAAGTTTGGTATACCTGAACCTATCAGACTGAACAAAGATCATGCACTTAGTATTGTTGATGTTTTACCCAAAAGTCACTCAGAAAAAACATCATTTCTTCATGTGCTCCTCAATGTCGTCCCGAACAGATAACTGCCAAATTCACCAACAGCAAAACTACACAATTCTTTGACACACATTGTGAAGAGAATATGGCTTTATAGATTTTCAACAGAGTATTAAATGTATGCATTGTTAAAGGGAGCACAACTTTGTGCAACGAAGTCAGTCTGAGGGTTGGAAGGAATAAAAGATCTTGTAACATCATCTGAGTGCAACCAAAATCACATCTTCATTCAAGTAGATTTTGCAGAAAACTACACTTGTAAACATCAGGATGAAATACAGAGTGCCTATTGGCACCAAAGCCAAATGACCATTTTCACCTCTGCAACTTGGTCTTCTGAATCATTTTCCTCTGGAGTCATTGTTTCAAATAACTTGACCCACACCAAGGAGACAATTGTATCATACCTTGATAAGAACCTTGAAGACCTCCCCTCCCATGTGAACCAAGTTTTATTCTGGTCTGATGGACCATCTTTTCAATTTAAGAACAGATTCATGGCTGCAGCTCTCCTTGCTTTATCAGTGAAGCGCAGCAAGAAGATTGAGTGGCACTTGTTTGCAACTAGCCATGAAAAAGGGGTGGTAGATGGAATTGGAGGAAGTGTTGAAAAAAACTTTCTGTAAGAAAAGGATATAAATCATGTTTTGAAGCCACAGGATGGCCTATTGATATACACAGATTAGTAGAAATGCTTTGTTTTAAATACCCATACTTGCATAACAATCTACATATCTGACTGTGTGTGTGTGGGTGGGGGGAAGGTCGCCATGAAATTCGTAGTAGGTACAATAATTTCCTTCAGATATTTTTAGAAAATATTGTCTGCAATATAAACAAAATGGGAGTCAGACACAGAAATTCCAAATATTGCCTGATAAGTCTGGTAAACCTGAACCTATCACATAAAACAAAGATCATGCACTTAGTATTGTTGTTTTACCCAAAAGTAACTCAGAAAAAAACATAATTTTTTCATGTACTCCATAATGTCGTCCCAAACGTCCCGATACCTTACATCATACTGAAATACAGTTTATATTTAGTTCAATTTCACCATTCAATCTTTGCTGAATTTTTACCGAAGTTATCACTTTGTTATTTGTGTATTTCCAAATATCAGTACGTTGCAAATGGCTCAGGTCAGAAAGCAGAGCCACAAAACCTGGGCAAACTTACATTCAAGATTGATGACGGTGCCTTTCAGCTATCGAGAAATGTTCCCTCCCCATGTTGGACAATATCTCTCGGACAATGTGTCAGCTATCAGCACATGTGATTGATATGTTGTCAATTCTGTCCTAGCAAGCACATCATTTCTGCTAGGGCAGAACAGCACCATGGAGTACGGCAGCATGCAGTCAAAGACGAATTTGTATTTCGTATTCGTCTGCCCATCCTCGACAGGGAAGTCACCAGTAATCACCCTTTGAGCTCTAGACCCCTTAGAGGACATTAGAAGACTTCGAGATATGACCACCTCTTATGTAATAGGTAAATCCACTTCAGTGGGTCTGATGAACAGGCTGGGCACTGAGGACGGGATTCTCATTTCGGCGGAAATCTATGACCTTCTTCACAAGATGGTGAAGACGAACAACGACACAGGGAGCGGGGACATCGCTACGTTATGCCAGCTCTTCAGCGGAGAAAGGGTGACGTCTACCTTTGCGTCACAAAGTGAACGAGTGGTGGATGGGAAAAGGGCATATTGTATCCTTGGTGCCCTGCAGCCAACTCCAGCCGCACATTTCTTCACTGCACTGGATAACAGGAACGGGTTTATAGAAAGACTTCTCCTACAATTTCCCTACTGCCTCCGACCAGACCCAGAAGTGACGAAGGATTCCATGGAACAGCTTGAGGGGAAGCCTCAGATCAAGAATCTCCTCATAGCCATCGCACAGTTGAGTGAGAGCACACGTTTTCAAGTTCAACCCATCAGGCCAAGTTGGTCTTTATACAGATAATGAGAGGGTAGATGGGCAACATCTGGAATGTCTCTTACCATTCTTACCCCTGACAAATATAGTTTTTGATATTACGCATGGATTTACCAGAATTGTTGAAAAACTTCTAAGATTAAAAATTGGAAAGCTTCTGTTTGAACTTCAGAAACCAACAAACAAGAGCAAGTAATTAATGGAAATTCGACCAAAGAACTTTTGGAAAATCATGTCTGCAATATAAACAAAATGGGAGTCAGACAAGGAAACTTCCAAACATTGCTTGATAAGTCTAGGAAACCTGAAATTATAACACTGAACAAGAAACTTGCACTAAGTATTGTTGGTGTTTACCCAAAAGTCACTCAGAAAACTCATTACTTCCTCATGTGCTCCATAATGTCGTCCCAAACAGAGAACTGCCAAATTTAATAACAGCACAATGTACAGCATTTCATTGACTCACAGAATAGGTGGCTTTAAAGATTTTCAAAACAGTGTATTAAATGTATGAATTGTTAAAGGAAGGAGTGGAAGGTCAAGAAGGCAATAAGGAAGAACTTGGCATTCCGTGCACTGATTGCACAAGCTGAGTTGCAGTACCCCGGACAGACAACCACAGTGGATTTCGCTGAAAAACTATACAATGCGGTGAACGTGAAATGCAGAAAGGCTGCCAGGGAGAACTTTGATCTGTAGTAATGTAATATATGTCGCTTGTGAAGCCAGGCCTGAGGTATACGGTACTACCAGACAATGGAGTAACCATCGGAAAGGATGAGGCCGTGATTATTGTGGATCGTGACATGTTCGATCGTGCCCACCACTTGTGCAATGGCCCGAAGGAACTCATAGTCAAGATGATGGACCAGGTCATTTTGCAAGACGAGTTGGCGACAAGTAACTTCCATGGCGGGGAGGTATACACGGGCAAAGAGTGGAAGGTCAAGAAAGCAATAAGAAAGAACTTGGCATTCCGTGCACCGATTGCACAGGCTGAATTACAGTATCCTGGACAGACTACCACTGTGGATTTTGCAACGAAGTTACGGAATGCAGTGAACGCCAAGTGCAGAAAGGCTGCGTACAAACTGTCAAAGAAGTAGAGTGAGGCAGAGGCCCGGAGCATGTAGAGAACTCTGATTTGTAGTTTTCTGTATTTTTAATGTCTTGACATTCTAGATACGACTCCGACCAGACCGTCCCAGACTCCACCAGCTACCGGATTTAACTTGTTTGTTACTATTTACAGGCTTTCAAGTGGACCAAAAAGGGGGAGAAAATAGGAGCTAAATTTAGGAAAAAGTAGGAGAAAGGTAGGATATAAAGAGCTAAAAGTAGGAGAAAAGTAGGACATGCACGTGGTTTTGATTTTTTTTTTTTTGAGTAGCTGGTAGAGAACCCTTTCTTGTGCTGAAGAGTCACACTTTCTGTGAATATCTGAAATGACTACTCACTACTCCAGCATTTTATATGATCAATAGCATTTTTTTATTTTCGCGGGGTTTTTACAAAAAAAGGAGGAGAAAGTAGGAGTTTGGGGGAAAAAAGTCGGATAAGTAGGAGGAGAGTAAAAAAAGTAGGAAAAAGTAGGAAAAGTAGGAGCACTTGAAAGCCTGTATTTACGACTTAACTCGCTTAAACCATGCATGCAAATTTATTTTTTGTACTGTTTTTAGTTTGAGTTTGTATAATTTTGTTTTCAAGTGTCTACTAGTATTCTACTTCAACGGTTTTATTTGTATTGTTTACTAATTTGCATGAACTGTTCATTTTACTTTTATACTCATATGCATGTTTGTATTTTGTGTGTTATTACAGTAACCTGGCCGAAAGCTCAACTAAAAAAACCTGGAATCAATAGTTGATATATCTGCATTCCCTAGTCTTTATTTCTTGCAAGTATATATAACTCTGTATATGTACATGTATATATTCATTACATGTACGAAGCTTTCTAATAATTAAAGTTAATGTTCAAGCTAGTCTGAAGTATTATTTATCATTGTCTGTTTCTTGTGTCATTGTAAATTAGCTTCAACACTATTTACTAACAAGGTTTACACAAATGCAAATTCCAACACATGCAAAGCCATGGTAGCAGCACGTTTGAGGATTTTACAAGCTTACAACTATGCCCAAAGATCGTCAATCATTTAACATCGACACTTCAAAGTTCAACCATAGTTTATGCATATTGAATCAAGAGAAACCTGTTCGTATACAGTTCGACAATGCCGTTACAATTTTATATATAATGAATGCATTTGATGTGCGCACTATTTTGAATCACAAATATTAAGCATGGACTTTCGCGGTTATCATAACTGTCATTATGAATGAGCTTATGATAAAAACTATATTACATAAGCATTTAACACCAATGGTAAAAGTGAACCAAACTGACTCTGGTACGTACACAGAGACAAAACAGACTCGTTTTTTAAGTACATCATCGAACATTTCCGTACGGCGACACTGACATATTGATTTGTTAGCAATCAGTTCTAAATCCTAACAAAATCTACATAGATCTAAACTATCTATCTACAAGTTTAGCGGATGATCTTCCACTGCACATTATCGGGTCACCATGAGTGCTGGTTTTCAGCAGAATCCATAACTGAATCCTACAGACAACATATATAGGGTTACATGCAAGAGAGAGTACAAGGTATATGCTCCATGTTTTCACAAGCTTGTTAGCACTAGATATTCATGGCAAAATCTGACACCATATATGATTCAACTTATTCGATCATGCCACTTATTTCATGGAAAATCTTAGGTTTCCATTATCCTGATTTCAAAGAGAAGGTTGAGAAACATAGATTTTATTTCAAGCATACCACATCACATGGTGGCCATACAAGGCATCGGTAGACTCGACACTTCATTTCAAGGGTGAAGACTGTTCGGGAGGCAAGCGGTCCAAGGAGCGAATCACAGTGATGCTCTGCGCCAACGCTGCTGGGGAGGAGGAGACGCCGGTGGTTATTGGGAAGGCCATCAAATTGCGATGTTTCGGCCGGATCGACAGGAAGGACTTGCCACGCCAACAAAAAGGCATGGATGACCAGCAATCTCTTCGAGAACTACATGAGGAAGCTGGACACCAAGATGAGGAGGCAGCGTAGAAAGATTCTGATGTTGTTGGACAACACCCCGTGTCACCCACACCTTCAGCTGAGTAACATCAAACTGTTGTTTCTTCCCCTAAACACCACCTCCGTCACCAAGCCCATGGATCAAGGCATCATACAAGCAACCAAGCTCAAGTTCCACAAGCGGCAGCTGAAGAGTATCCTGAGTCAGATGGAGAGAGAGCCGGCATTGACAGCTCCCGATCTAATGAAGACGACAGACATTCTTCAAGCCATCAACTGGATCCACAGATCGTGGAATGACACAAGTCCGGACGACTTGGATGAGGCAGTACAATCTGAACAAGGTCGACAGAGGCAGGAGGCAAGACAGTCAACCTTGCTTGATTTTTTCAAGGTGTGAGGGAGGTGCCAAACTTAAACGGCCCTTTTCAAGGCCGCCACAACAAAGAATGAAATTCAAGGTGTACTCTGAGTATAAATACACACTCTCACACAAAACAGTTTCAACAAGAAATTTTATTCTGAATAAATATCGTAAATAAAATTTTCTCATTCAAATTTAATTTTGAAATAAAGACAAGCATAAAAAATGTCAAACATAGAAACATAGAAGTAAATCGATGCCTTAAAACTGCAACTCTTTGAAAACTAGAGCAGTTCGACTGCGCGCATCGATGGTTATGCCTCCGCCAGTCTGCAGTCCATCCAATTGATAAAAGTAAATGTATTTAAAAGCTGTCAACGTTACCATGGTAGCAAGACCAATTAGATGGAATAAGCATAAGCCCATGTGGACCCTTGACCAAGTTACACGTACCATTCCATTCAACGGCAGTTTCTTAAATTATCGGCGACAAAGGGAAGACGTCAATTTCAGACAGAGGCCTTGTGACCTTTGACCTCTGACTCTTTCACTACAACTCAAATCGAATCAGTAAATCTGGTGCGCTTGTATACAAGATACTTCTCTCAAGTTTACATCAAAATCGGAAAAGGTCTTACCAACGTTCATCACAGTCATGAGCCCAACTCAGACATATTTTAAGGCCGCGGTCGACCTTTTGACTGCTTTGAGCTCCAAAATCTAATCAGTTTATTGGTGGCTCATAATAATACTTTCATCCCAAATAACATAAAAATCTGACCAGGCGTTCTCCAAGTTATCATTGGTAACGCAGAGCCAAAATCAGACACATATTTTAGGCCTCGTGACCTTTGACCCTTCAGCCCAAATCTAATCAGTTTATTGTGCTTAAGATAAATACATTCACGGCAAGTTTCATCACAATCACTGACATCCGCGTCTCAAGTTATCGGTTAAAGGAGCGCAAACTCAGACATATTTTTAACGCCCCGGTGACGCTTTGCACCGCCTTGACGCTTTCAGCCCCAAAATCTAATCAGTTCATTGTGCGTCATTATACATACTTCACCAAAGTTACATGACAATCCGACCAGCCGCTCTCAAGTTATCGCGGTAACGAGCCCAAATCAGACATATTTAAGGCCCGGTGACCTTTGACCTTTCAGCCCCAAAATCTAATCAGTTCATTGGTGGCTCATAGTACATACTTGGTCCTAGTTACATCAAAATTCGATCAGGAGTTCTCAAGTTATCGCGGTAATGAGCCCAAATCAGACATATTTAAGGCCTGGTGACC
>JZLH01S0082987.1:21495-37508 GCA_001188425.1 Eucidaris tribuloides | reverse complement strand
TAGGTTACACATCTTGAACCGTAAACATTTTTAACTCCATTGAACAACAGATAATATTCCTATCATTGAACCACTCTTAAAATCCCGAGTCAGACTGACCCGGAATTTTTAAGAGTGAAGCAAGATTTGGTTCTCCTGATGTTAACATTGTCAATTCAAATACATTCATTTTATTTCTTTCTTTCAAGTGACAAAAAAATGACAAAACGGGTAGTTTATAACATTTACAATTTGTGATAACATAATAATTGCTTGGATTCGTCAATAATGATATGGATTGTTACTAATCACAGCATTGAAGTTAAAAAAGAGTTGTGGTCAACTAAAATGGAAGATGGCATAACAACCGAAGGCAAGCTGCCTGAAATGGGGTTCGCCGATACAGTACAAAAGACTAAAGAGAAAGCAAAAAGGAAGAATATGAAAGAAAGGGAAACAAAGAAAAAACAAAGAAAAGAAAAAAGAAAATACGGGAGAATATTTTCGTGGATGGGGTGGTGCTCAGTGGAACAAGTCCAAAGCCGAGCCTCCCCCTGACGTACCAACCCCTCTGTTACTTGAGCCGGAATTCATTGATGCATAATCATGATATCCAGCGGAATATGAAATAATGCAATCAGTGAACATTGTATAATTAGCCTACATATCGCTCATCGGTTGTAAACAGAGCGTGTTTGCGCGTCGGTGAAGTCTTCTGCTTACTTTGAGCGGGGAAATGTTTGATCGCACTGATTTGGAAACATCGGAAATCGACATATTACTCCACAACGAATAGATGATGCAAAGAGTGTCGGCCGATGATACATTTCCATTCAAGTTCAAATGGTCCATTGAATTTAGACTTAAAAATAGCTCTCGGATCGGATATAACTATGAAATGTGCTGCCCTGACTCTTCCGACGATTTGTGAATTATTCTTTCAAGACAATCCAGGTATTAATACTGTACATGTTCATTCAATTTGTTATTTTCCCAGATTATCTTGTTCTATTACATTAAAACAAAAAATTAATACAATTCATAAGAAGATCTATTTGAAGTTCTTGTAGAATGAGCATCGAAGTACATCGATATGAAGTTAAACTCCGAACTTTTAACTATAATTGTCCTCATTTCGTACCAAGCTAGAGAGAGGAGAACAGAGCAACAGCCTGTCTCTGTACGTCTGTGTATTGATCGTTCCACTTGACTCGTATGGGTTGGTGTACATGCTTACCAGTCGACGAATTATGTTTAATGTCTTCATATAAAACAAAATCAAATTGTCCTAAGCAAGTACAAAATTATCATCAATAAAATAAATAATTTAACACTGAAATATACTGTGATGGTTAAATACCACACACACAACACACACACACACACACACATGTTTTTCTTCCTACTAACAATATTTTGTCATTTGATTTTCGACCAGACCAGTTGTGGATCTTCAAATCAGTTAATTAATTGGATCACAGCGTCGCTTGACTGTAATCTGTGTGTGATGTGTAGTGTGTGGTGTGGTGTGTATGGTGTGTTGTTGTGTGTGCGTCGTGTGGGTGCTGTCTGGTGTGTGTGTGGTTGCGCGGTGGCTGAGTGTGTTGCGCTGCGCGCGACGCCGATTCCTCAATTGTCACATTTTGTTCTTAATGCAATATAACATCAGCCCGCAACGAGTCTGAATTAGACAAATACACACACCTTGCAACCTATCTAAAATACCACACACCCATCACAACACATATACAATAATCCTCCACCTACAATATCTTATGCAATACTAAGAATGAATGATTTATACACAATTCCTACCACCACAAATAGAGATTTCATGCAGACAAATAAATGGCAATTGGATTAATTTTGTATAATTTTTCTTTTTAAGTTGCAACAATCACAACACAAAGGAGCAGATAAATTTCTGAATATCTCAATTTGGCAACTAGGGTCATGCGCTTGGGGTGAATTCTTGTGGATAACCTGCTCATTTCTCCAAGAGATTTCATCAATTCTCGGGAGGCGGGGGGGGGGGGGATCTTACTGTTTATACTGTCATCATGAATCTTTGCTCAAGGGAGACATTCCTCGAACATACATCACTGTACTGCACAGCCTTGGCCACTCACTCAGTGCACTAATGTAGGGTTAGGGTTAGGGTTAGGATAGGGTTAGGACTAAGGTACGAGGTTGATGAGGAATGTCTCCCATGAGACCAAACTGCCATCATGAGCATAAAACAAATGAGGTGATATATCCACAGTGTCCGACAGCCTAGTTGCCAAATTTGAAATAAAATACAAATAAAGATACTGAGACTGATATCAATTTAAATCAGAAATAGAAAATAGAACATTCAGTTTGACAGGTATATTCAAAATACATTCATGACATATTTATAATTCTTGACATGGATACAAAGATTGTAATACTATTTGTTTAAAAATATATAATATATTTGTATATACATGTATACACCAGTATACTTCACCATTATGTCAAAAAGAGTCCAACATGTTCAAAAATTACTGATGGCCTGTTAAAAATACAATTTACATGTAAAATACAATTTTATACCAAGTGTGAAAAAATATTAATTTTGTTATAAACATAATACTAATCCATATTAAGTCATTTACGGAATATGATTTTTTTTTTTAAATTCAGTAAATCTGTTTGTCAACTTCTGTAGCTTGCAAGCCTGTTTTATATCTGTGACGTCACAACTTACCACAGAACAACATTTCATTTGACTTGAATTTAAATTTTCACAAAATTCTCCGTTTTTTTCTGAGATATCAACAGAGCAACTGACCTAGCAGTTTAATAAATGTATGCAGCATCATTAAGTCTTTACATATCTTGAGAAACAAGTTGAGGAAATTTTCATTTTTCATAAAAAAACAAATAAATTTCTGTTCAAAGTTGGATAGTTGCTGTGCTGTGACAAGTAGAGCTGCCATCAATATTCTGGCTTATTTAATGTATGGGGACACTTCTCCTTTAAACCCAAGTACAGTTTTGGTTGATCAGACAAAGTTTTTGTAAATCATTCACAAAGTATTCTATTGTCACCCCAGACATCTGAAACCAACATTACACCCACTGCAAATTGCTTATAGTGACAAATTGTGATGTTAAAATTATCAGAGAACATGTAGCAGTACAGTGTATGTACATTACTCCCCCCCCACCCGACATATTACATTTTGAGTAATATACTAAAAAAAAAAAAAAAAGGGAGAGTTTTAGAGTGAGCAATTTTCCTGATTCCTTGATTTCCCTCAATTTTCCAGAGTAGAAAACTATAAATTTTCATAACCGTTTTTACATTTTTCAAGTGTGTAAAAATTATATCATTGCATTAGTAGCAAGCTCCCAATCAAGAGTTATTTTCAAAATATCTTGAATAAATGATTTTGCTTGACTTTCCAGGAAAAAAATGATTAATCCCTGACATTCTCTGATATTTTGCTTCTAAAATACAGTATTTTCAATTCCCCCACTTTTGAGAAATTCCATGATCCACACAAACTCTATTGTTCCTCTTGCACGTTCAAAAGATATTCTAGAATATTCAATAGATATTCTAGAATGATATGAGGGCAAATTAAAAATGCTACAAGCATTGATTGATACCACAGTAACAATCACATTGATTGCAGTTTTTAATCTCTTTTATTTATTTAAAAAAAATTACACGTACAGTTAACCTGTTGGCTATGGGAACTGTAAAAGTCCTGTGTTAACTATATGGGATTTTCAGAAACTCGACAATGGTATTAGGAAATAGGGACGATTTACTCAAGATATAAAGTCCCTTCTCATAATCTACAATTTAAAGATATTCCTGCATTCATTTTTATGGTAACTTACACTCAGCTTTTCAGCAATCACAACATGAATCTGGTACAAAAAAATATATATCTTGATTTCATAACTGCATAATTATTTCAAGCTAGTGGCATAATGCTGTTAGCACCTTAACTTGTGGCAAAATATTTCAGAATATTACATTTTATCTATGCAGCATTTGCGTTAAAGTTTCCAAGAAAATAAAAACATTCAGATATATAGGGGACATACATGTATAAACATATATAATGGAACTAGGGCAATTCAAGTGCTGTACAGTTGATGGTATGCCTCCTCCTTTTTTTTTTTTGGGGGGGGGGTCCAATTTTCCATTGGATTTAATGACCATGACATCCACTTCATTACAGTCCATTGATATCTCATAAATTCACCCTAAGTCCATGACTTTGTTCAAGCTCTAAAGGCCATATACATGTACTTGCTCTTCATTACAAAAAGCATATGCCTAGCAGGATTTTTGTCTGTGTCATGCAAGCTCTGTTACAGTCTCCAAGATCAGGTTAGAGGTAGAACATTTATGCGAAATTTAACCTTTCATAAATTGAATTAGCCAGAAGTAGCACAAGGGGGGTGGCTCCACCCCTGAAATTTTCAAAAAAAGAAAATATGTTTTTTTTGCACTGTAATTTGTGGAAATTTATGGGGTTTTTTTTCACATTTTCTGCCCCCCCCCCCGAGATTTTTGCCCTCCCTAATATTTGACCCTAGTGCCACCCCTGGAAATACCATTTGACCTCTGACCTTTATTAAGTCATATTAATATTTCAATACGAATTGCTATCTTTCTTACTCAACCATACCACCGTTTGACACTTATGACAAATGATATGCCTGCAATGTGGTAATTAATGCAAAGATCTTTGACCTTTGACCCTTGACAGTTCAGTCTTAATCACATGATGGGATTGTATTACTATCACTAACCTTCCTACCAAGTAACATTGCCATTCGACATTCCCTGCTTTCGTTATCCTTGGAATAAATCATGCTAAATATTTTTAAGTTCATGACCTTTGACCTTCAACCTTGATATGTTAGCAAAATCATTCCACTGCCAATTACCATTTTCATAATGCCAATACACTGTCTCTTGATTGTACTTAAACCATGAATATGCTAATTTAAGCAAAACTAATTGACTTTGACCTTTGACCCAGGCAGATTTCATCCCAAATCTAATCAGTTCATCTACACCCAGAGTTTCAGCAGATGTCAGGACATCGAGATCAGGGTGTAATGTATCCGCAAACGGACATCCCGAAAAACATAATGCCTCTGGCCCCTTTGGGGACTGAAGCATAAAAATGCTAACATATTTACTTTACACAATAGAACAAGTGAGAAATATCTACATCACATAATACTTATTAATGACTTTTGTCTTGATTACATAATTGTAAGCTGTGAGTCAAAAAGAGTCCAATACAAGTAATACAACACATGTAATAATAATTTGATTTCAGTGATAAAACAAAGAATATGCAATATTATTCAATAGCTACTATTTCAATAATTCTGGCATAACTTCTTTCCCAGCATGAATGACCTCTTACTTATACACAATAGATTTCATGATTTCATTTTATTTAAGTATATTAAAAAACATCACAGTATGAAGTCTCGACATAAAGGTCACTTATTCATGAAAGCCCTTTCCTTTCAACACAGTTTGTGTTCAATAGCCATCAATCTAATTGTATGAATTGCTCTTTCATGCTTTCTTAATACTGTGCACTAAAACAATGTTGTTAGACTCCACTTTCATCTTGGTTTTAGGAAACCATCATTCAGTTCTCATAAATAGAATTTCACAATCTCATAATTTCAGTGCAAAAAAAATGAATATTCTGAATACAAGCATGAATGTATTATTGCTATTGATTGTTGGACCCTCAATGAACAATTCAGTTAATATTACCAGCTGTTAATATGAGGCAATTTTGAGGACCTCTTGGGTTTTCCACTTCGGAGTGAACAAAAAATATTGATCACATTTTTCTCAGAAACCACTGGCTCTGGAGACATATTGCTAGCCTTCACCACATAAGTAGTGACTACATGATGATATACATTACATGACAATCATTGTTAACCTTTAAAGGCATGGAATCTAATTTGCATCCTTCCCACCGCACAGCAAAATATCTTTCATGGCCTCAGGCTATTTATAAAGGACATGTTTTTGAAATCTGAAGATCAGGAATTTCCTAGAATTTGAATAAAGCACCAAAGAGTAATGGCAAATTAGACCACTGTAGGTCCATGGTGCAAAACTCTGCAAAACTGACAGACCAAAGTCAGTTCAGAAGTATTATTTCAGTATTATTTCAGTAACCTTGCATTGGTCTATGACTAATAATCTGTATGAGAGTTATGCATACAATTTGTCATGTTTATGAATGCATGTAGTACACATTTGTATATTGTAAATAAATGTCACATATCATACATAATGAATACACATGCACTTTGATAGTCTGAAGTAGTAGAATGTTTGTGTCTACAGGACAATAATTCAAATCAAAATCTAATGGCTACTACAATTCCACTAAAAATGAGATTCTAGCTCCATTTTTGTGTCTACGAGACAATAATTCAAATTAAAGTCTAATGGGTACTATAATTCCACTAAAATTGAGTTTCTAGCTTCAATTCTTTGCTAAAGGTTCTTACTTCTTAGATGGCATTTTCTTATATTTACCAGTGTATTTACACAATGTTAATTTTTAAGCTTGCAAAAGAGATACTCTGTATTTCAGGTTGCCCCTTTCACTAACACAATTTAAGCTGGAAGTTAATGTCTATGTGACTTATGGTGTACAGGGTCACATATTGTGTCGTAAAGTTCACCAAATTCATGAGGACATCATCAAGGACTGCAAGATTATGTGCGGTTTGCATAGTATTAACTGACATACAATTCCTTTATTTTTTGCCTGGTAGGGGAATATGCAATACAGTATAGCTATGAAGCGGACTACAAGAAACTAAGAACAATGAATGACATAACAATGTAGACCACTTCAAAACTACTTATCAGACAAGGTCTGGATCGGCAATACAACAAAACACGAATTACACATTCATCAGATGAACCTAAACATATGTTTGTTCCGATAAGGTAATTGTTCTTTTTCTTGATATCTTTCCCAGCAGATTTTATGATTTCTTCTGAAGTACAATGCTGATAAGTATGAAATTCAGCTTAATACATATGTGTGCATATCAGAAGCATTGTGTTTTAGTTTTCAGTGGCCGGGGGGGGGGGGGGGTTGGGGTGGGGGGGTCTAATTTTGTGGTATTGTATTGCTGACTCTTTCTTTGTAAGGTCATATCTTCACAGATGGCATTGAATTGTATATTGGCAATACATGACTTTGTCATTTCTTCATTTCTCCCTCAGTGAATGAACTTTTGCCCCACTTCCCAATGAGTTAGACAGAGAATAAAATCAGGTGGGCCTGATGGTTTTTGGAGAGTCACGCAATTGTTACATCTCTGACACAATATTAGAAACAGGTACACAATACACTTCTAGATTTCTGCTTAAAGGGTGAATTCCAGCCTGATGGCAAGTGGCTTTAAAACAAAGCACAAAAAATCAGGGAAATACACTAGTTTAAGTTGGAGAAATATGAATAAAGTTATCAAATTTTAAAAATGACTACTATCATTACAAATTGTAAACACTATACAGGCGACTCCCGTCATAACAAAGTCCTTGGGACCGGCAGTTTTCTTTCGTTGTATCAAAATTTCACTATAACCAAACAGTGAAAGTATATAAATATATACAGATAATAATTTGGGACATGAAATTCTAATTTGTTGTAACAGGAGTGCACTGTACTGTTATATAAGAGCAATCTTCAATTTGTTTTGGACACATGCTATTATTATCTAAAGAAACATTTTTTTTTTCCTCTGGGCTGTACTAGCCCATACACTTTTGTTTACAAGATTTCTGATAAGCGTGTTCAGGCATAAATATTTCAGAAAATTAAAATTTAACGACATTTTGTGTACAAACCAAATGGATGGTTCTTCACAGTGAGTATCATAATTTTTGTTGTTGTTGTTGTTGGAACTTCACGTAATTTATTGCTTATGTTTATGATTACTTTTCATGTATGCCTATTACATTAATTCAACAGTTGGATTTTTCTTAAATGAGATAATTGGATGGAACTTACACATATTTTGACATTTTAAAGAATGCAAAAACAAAGAGAATGACATAGATTAAATTGGAATATGGAATTGAAGCAACGAACGCAAATGCGATAATTGAAGGGAATAACACCTAGCTTGACAGAAATCATTATGTAGACCATGACTGTCTGTGAATATTGTTTCACTTACAATATCTAGTGTATCCATTTCGTGAATATCATAATGTTGCCAACTTGTGTGCCGATATTCAGAATTTTCTAACTTTTTTTACAAACTTTCACTGATCTATTACTCTGATTCTTTTTTAAATTTCTATTTAAAACATTTTTGTAATCAGACTGGATTTTCATTTGAATGATATTCTACTCCCTGTATAAAATATCTACATCTTTAAGCGTCGTGGCAGCTGACTGCAGGGTGAATGCTACCACCGACATGTGTTGTTTCAGTTCTTCCCATAAGGCACTTGTATCACCCTCCGCATGTTCGATATCGAACATCAGATCCAGAATTCCGGGAAACGCGTCTCCCGCATACGCATTTTTACTGCTGGGTGCGAACACGACGTGTCTGGCGAAACAAACATTATTAACAAAATTAGTTTTAAAAAAGGAGTTATTATCATCTAAGTAATATCAAATTAAAGATTAAATATTCATTGACCAGCATAATGCCATAAATGTGCTGACTGTTAGAAATGCATTACGGGTATTCACAATATTTTGACTACCACTGGTGTCAATTTGGGGGGGGGGGGGTGCGCTTGACCCCCAAATAATATTTAATCATGGTACAGAGGGGCTTATAGTGATAAATTTCATTTTATAATTTGATATTTAACCAAACTGATTGAAAAATGTATTCACAACATTGTCCAAGCAAACTACACATATGTCCTGTGATCACTCTATCCCAACATCTAATCAATCCATCTTTCATGCATGATACTGACAGAATCAGGTATGAAACAATTTTTTCCATAATTGCTGTGATAAAGTGATGATCAATATATCTTTTTTGGTAAGACACTGATAGTAATAACACATGAATTATAGTGGTAAGAATCAATCTCAAAGTTCCTAATTACACCTTATGGCCTTGGGAGGATATTTTGGGAATTATTGACGTCAGGATATGAAGTTTTTAGGGGGTCAAGACGTTAATTGACATGAAATGAATATATTGGGAATAATAAAAAGGCATTTTATCAGACTATTTCAAAGGAATTAAGCAAAAGATAATATCATAGATCACAAAACAATTTTGTTTAAACCCTAACTTTTAAAGTCACAAAAGATTACATTTAGCAAAGTATGACCCATACATACCTGAAAAAAAGAAATAATTATATAATCACTTTATCACATCAACATTCGTTCCAACAGCCTACACAATTGACTCTGTACTAGTGATTATCAATCTTATACTCAACAAGGTTACTATGAGGTTTTAGTCTGTGGATTACTTGGCCTCCAATGCTCAATCAATTATGCTACAATTAAAATGATACAAATGAAATAAATCAACAGTTATTAGGCTTCTCAAAGATAATGAATGAGACATTGAACTACCCGTCCATTTCTGAAGTTACCACATTAGAAGTTATATCCACCCACTTTATTCACCAAATAGCATACAGCTTTTAAAGATAAACTTGGCTCAGCCATTTCAACAAGGTTCCAGCATATCATTCTATTGTATCTTCACTTAAATTTTTTATTTTATTTGTCTGTAGAAGTATTATGTGACCTAAAGGCATCGTGTAACAATGTTTCCAGTTTAAAAAATCTGAGCTTCATGATTCCTCATGGTACCAGTGTCTCTGATAAGGTCTAAAAATGAGCCCCTGAAAAAAATTGTGGTTCAAAACGATCATTAAGTGCCTTTAAAAAGTGAAAATCACTGAGCGACCATTCCTGTTCTCCCCCATAGAGTGCGATGTAGCAGAATTTCCTATCGGCTGAGAATAAATTCATGTGCCTAGCTTTGTCTGTACATATTTTACTGGTGACAGCATAACTGTCTAAACTTTTGTGTTCTAGGATGTTTATTTGTCCATCCAAACACTGTAAGATATGTCAGATAGCACAGTTTGACAATTTTTTGAATGGGGCTGCCACAATATTATATAGTGTCTTTAACTACTGATATTTAATGAGGAGTTTGTTTGTAGAACCTTTGTTTTGTGCCTGTGTTCTATTAAAGCATGTGCTGAGTTTGATGTCTTTTCAGACATATGTGATAACTGTTTGCAATTGGGGGTTTCCTTACATTATTTACTGGTATTATATTATTTTACCATTTTTATGGAATAAAAAAAAAAGTCTGTTCTTCCTGCCATTCAAATTTATTGCAGCTGGCCTAAATTGTTCCTTTATTCATTGTGAATGTGTACATATATTTTCATCTGTTAGCACGACCCTGATGTAAAACAGTTATTGCTGATCAAGCCATACTGTGTAGATATGAGTCAATAAATAAATAAATGAATAAATAAATAAATACATACATACATACATACACAAATAAATAAATAAATACATACATACATACATACATACATACATACATAAATAACAAACATACATACATACATGCATACATACATACATACATACATACATACATGCATACATACATACACACACACACACACACATACATACATAGATACATACATACGTACATAAATAAATAAATAAATAAATAAATAAATAAATAAATAAATAATTGTTCTTGCACTTACCTTTGTAAGTCTCTCCCAGGCAGTCCTAGAGGATCGATGAAGGCTCTTTCATATTGGATCAACTGGTCGTTCACTTTCCGGACTTCAAATGGACTAAAATTAAACAAAAAAAATTGAATAAATAATGAAAAGAATTCCTACTCAAGAAAACAATATATGCTACAAAGTCCTCTAGCAATTGACTAATAAAAACTGTCAGTGGCTACTCCTTTTTTTTTACAAAACCTAGTCAGTTGTGAAGTTCAAATGCACAATGCTCCTTTAACAATGGCATAAATGTGCCTGCATATATAACGTTTTCTGCGTACCATCATTTCTATACATTCACATAAACAAACGCCCAATTGTCTTCAACTACATACACTTGAAGAGGAAATGGATCTTCACATTTCCAAGGTGGAAATAATCGTAAAATTACCGATCTTAATAGTTTCTGATTTACCGCTTGAAACTCAAGACCGAACAAGGCACGATAAATTGTAAAACAATAACGCAAGAATAAACAATCTTTATAAGAGTTACCTTGATTGACGGATTAAATCCGTTAGTCTACTCACTCGTTTTTCTCCATAGTGCTGATTTTTTCATGGAAGGCTGCGGCAGCTGCAGTCAGATTAGCAGAAGCAGATTCTATATCATCTGAAAAAATACAAGACACCAACCCAGAAATTGGTATTATTATCCGCTCAGGGTAAAAAATATCAAGAAGTGGTCGGTCCAACCCCGAATCAGTGGCAGCATCAGGAATTGTAAAAATGGGCAAGGGGTGCAAGCTGAGACAAAGAAAAAAGTTAAACTTAAAATAAATCACACTCAAGTTACTAAAGAGAGAGGGAATTCCCAATTTAGAATTAAATGTTTTTGTTATGATAAGTGGAGAGTTTAGCCTGAAATCAAGTTAACTGACAAGAAACAGGTGGTCAAGTTATTTATAATTTATGTACAATAAATGTTGTTCTTTAATATTTGTAAATTCCCTATTTAACACAGACACACAGAGAGAGACACACACACACACACACACACACACACACAGAGCAACCATGCAATCACAGACTTCTACTCACGTACTACAAGGACACACACGACACGACACACACACACACACACACACACACACACACACACACACACACACACACACACGACGACACACACACACACACACTACTACTCTACACTAATACACTACACACACACACACACACACACACACACACACACACACACACACACACACACACCCAACACACACACACACACACACACACACACACCACACACACACACACACACACACACAACAACCCACACATCACACACCCACAAACACAACAACACACAACACACAGAGGCAACCATGGCAATCACAGACTGTTCTTATCAACCTAACTAACAAGGACACCAAACACAGCATGGCACACACACACACACACACACACACACACAACACACACAGAGGCAACCATCGCAATCACAGACTTTCTTATTCAAACCTAACTAACGAAGAATGTGATAAAAATCCTGCAAATCTGTGTAATGAAATGATTTATTACACCACACAGAGAACATAGGACAAAATTGGTTTTAACCACCTGCAAATGTGAATCACAGTTTTCTTTACAACTCATGATTAAGATCAGCTGCTCAACATCGGAAGCAAATGCCTTTTTACTTTTTCATGATTGCCATAGCTGCGCTATTCCAAAGTGCATGAAGAACAAAATTACACATCAGGACTGCTTCTGGCAAACTATGGACCTAACTTATTGCTTGCTCAACTTTAGCTTGAAATATAAACCATAATACCTTTATGAATTTAATGGCAGGGCAGGGAAAAAATTGAAATGCTGCAAGACCATTTTGACAAACGAACATTTAGAAAAAGGGCAGGCATTTCCTTGCACTGAGGGTATTAAGGGCAAATGAAAAGGCACCAGGCATTCAACATTTGAAGAGCTTAACAGAAAGGTTGACAGTTCCAAAAATTGTGGTGGATATTATTGCCTGTTTGTTGTTTGTTTGAGTGATCGTTAGATCTATTATTTGTGTGCCATAAAGAGATAAATGAAAAGCCAACCAACAAAGATGGCGAGGCACTCAAAAGCCATGAAAGACAAGAGCAGTTCATTTGGCCTTGAGTATGATGCCTGAATGGGGTATAAAGGGGCAAGGCCAAAGGCCATGCATGATGTGGCCTGTATTCTGTTAATCCCTCTTAGTTGAATGGATAGGGTTTAAAATTGTAATTTGTAATTGAATTAATGTTAGGAAAATAATTATAATTAAACGAAAATAATCAATAATATTGAAAAGAAACCTTTGTAACATTGAAATGTAATAAAGTAACAAAAGAGTTTTACAATAACCTTTGTGGCGCGAGATTCTCCATTTCCTATAGACTTCACACATAGCACATCCAGTCCCGTAGCTAAAACGGGTAAATATTGAGTTGGCTAGAACTTGAACAACAGAGATCAGTGGTACGAAAAAGACAAGAGCATGCACTTACTGTACTAGTGCGGCCGATATTTGAATACATCGATAGAAGAACCTAAATGGGTAAATGCAGGGCACTGCATGGGAGGGACCAAGAACCCCAATGCTATATACTCTGCACATGGAGCTACTGCCCTGTAATCACATAGGTAGAGAGCAGGAGGTGGGAAATTAAAAAAGACCTCCATGCTGTAGTCTATCAAACTTGTGGTTCAATGAGCAATAGTGCATTAGTGTAACTATCAGAAATCTAACAACACACTCCCCACAAAAATCATTTAGAAACTAATTGCCAACCGAACTCCAGATCTAAAACAAGAGGCTCTACAGTAAGCAACATTTGTTTGACCATTTTGATGACAGCCCTACAGGTTGCAGCTATCATTAAGCCTAAAATAGATTTATCTCATTCATCACAATCTTTTTCAAACTGGGTGATAAATCGGTGATGTTTAGACCCAGATATCAGCTGCTATTCTTGTAACTGTAGTTATTAAAGTGTGTTCGCGACAAATACCCCACGTGATATTTGGGTGGCCATCTGATCTCACGTAGAGCGCCTGAGGCTCTGACCTGCTGCGGCGATCTGACTGCGCTGTCCTCGCAAGTTGAGGGGACGATGAGGTCGTCGCCAGGCGGCGGGCCAAGTTCGCGTCCAGACCCTAGTGACCGCGTAGATGAACTTCCGAAGGAATGGCCATCGATCTCGCTGAACCAGAGAAGAACGTCTTCGACATGGAGTGATATAATGGGTAGCTGGACAACACCTCCGAGCCATGCAGAGAATAACAAAAATGTAACAAAGCTGTCCTGCTGACTAGACGCTCATTCAAGTATGAGCAAGTATATGGTAAATAAAAAAAAATGAAATTTTGCTGTTATGTTCTTATAGATTGACCAATATGTGCATAAGAAGTATAAATAGTTGGATTGCGCAAGTTCCTCAAAGTTGAAAATCAACTATGGAAATGGACTCATAGTGTTCCTCTCTCTCTCTTTCTCTCTGTGGTTCTGTGGTGTGTCTGTTGTTGATCGTTGTAATTGCCTCCAACCGTGGAATAGTTTTTGGATTAATTCTACTAAACTGTCAACCGGCGGCAGTACCGTCCAGGGGGAGGTCCACTTTTTAGATCTGTTGTAAATTGACGGTGCTTAGCGCATTACAACCAGCAAGGCAAGGTCTGGGGTATTAGAGAACGCGCGCATTGGAGTTTGTGTTCGTAATATACGTAAACGCAGTGTCCAGAAGATTCGTCCCCATTTAATAGGTAAAAATTGCCTGGTGGTCCTCGTACTACCGTTACAACACATCTGCCACACTCACACAAACATACACTCTACATTAAAAAATTGTATGGTCGGTTTGTGTCCTCGTCGAAGGTGATACACATATGTGTTGTGTGTGTTGGTGTCTTGCTGTGTGTGGTGGTGTAGTGTTGTGTTCTGTGTGTGCAGTTTGTAATCCCTCCTAAACTGGGACGTAATTGTGACACTGCCACTATCACCGAGACGTTCCGAAATCAGTTCCGGTGCCCCGCGCCTCAAATGGCTGCAAATCGAACGTAGATGATGCGTAAAAGCAACCACCAAACTTGGTGCACACCTAAACGGTTACTGGTGTATTGTCATAAGAAATACGACAACAACACGCCAAAGTCCACCAGATTGCAATGTGGTATTACAGAGTGTTTCTGTATGTTTTTACTCTCTCTCGATTGTGTGTGTGCTACTTAAAAAAACCAAAACATAGAAAAATGGCTCCTAAAATTTACATTCAACACCTAAAAGAAGAGTGGAACTAAAAAAAAAATTGATTAGCACACGAACCCACAACAAAGAAGAATCTTAGCGCGAGTCATAAGTATATCTCAGACAACGATGGAATACCAATTCTCCCAGAAAAGAGGCATAGTCACTCCCCGATCCTATGTTGCTGACTCTGTGTCAGAAATAGAAGATTTAAGAAAAAGGCTTGAAGAATACTGTTTGCACCCAAATATCTCAAAAAAAACCTAAACATTTGAAATTTCAATGAGCTTAGAGCATTCCTGAATTTGTGCGGCAAGTATTCGTGGATGGCTAACACACAGTGTTGACGATACTGCAAACAAAGGAATTACACATTCAACTAAATCCTACCAAGTTTCTGGTTAAAAATCCAAAAAATGAAACCGCCAATTCAGATAAATCCACACTCAGAGCCCGAGCTAGCCAAGCAGCCCTACTTCACCAACCTACAAGACCTTCTGTGAAAGTCAAGGATCCCCCTGGTAATGTGCTGCGGTATGCAACAGCTCCCTGACTCCTGATTACAATGCTATACATGTTTTCATAACAGCCTCAGAACGTGGTGTGTTGTCCACTGCGTCACATAGGCATTTTCAAAATGGTTTACCTCGACCCGCAGTGCAACAGACACTGTTAGTCATCTGGCGCCGAGGACCACTGTCTCCTCTGTCCATGATCCGCTGACACGGCTGTCTGGTAAGGAATAACTGCTAGCGCTTTTGTTTACTTAGCTGGCCGCAATCTCGAGAAATAAACGACAAGTAGTAATGCAGTTTAAGCGGGATCGAAGGCGCTTAGAGGAGAGAATTCAACGTCATGTAGCTATATTCTGAGAAACAATTGACATAGAAATTTGGGCAGCTGCTTTGTCTGAGTGACCTGGAAGGTGCAGATGCAAATAAGTCCAGATTTTTGATATTCTTTTGATATGGGACAAATATCAGGCATTTGC
>JZLH01S0082948.1:45967-57943 GCA_001188425.1 Eucidaris tribuloides | reverse complement strand
GTATTTAGACAAATTTGGTTACGGGAATGCATCCTCAGGGGGAGGGCGATAGAGAGGCGTCCCTGGAATGGTATACCAGCGCCCCCCCTGGGGCCCGGGTGGCAGGGCAATAATGGCCCATTACTAGGTAACTTTCTAACTACAAGCCCATTTGGTAACCAAACTTGGGTGGTAGTATGCATAACAGGGACTCAATGTTATTTGCGGCGTCAAATCGTCAGCATATGTAGGTCAAAGGTCAAATGAAGTCAAATATATCGCGCAAGTTTCTTGTTCGGTTGATATTGGTCCATTTGCTGACTATTTGGATGGTAAGATGGCTACATGTATTAGTGACCTCATGTTAAATTGGACGTGTCAAGGGTCACATAAGTAGGTCAAGCGTCAAATGTTTTAGATTCTAGGGTGTGCCTTGTTTCATAAAAAAAGGATGTAGAATTTAATTTACTTGACAAATCAGCTTTATGGCAAGGGGATGCAAAGTTTTCCAAACTGCCGTTCATTTGGCTGACACGGTGGTGCCTTAGATATCAGCGATCAAAGGGCCAACAACTATATGTTATAACTGATGTTTTTTCTATGGTGTACCATAGGGCATTCCATAAAATAATGTACGTCCGACCCCCTATATATGCACCACGCCATACCCCGGCGGTTACCGTTGTACCCCGGCGCCGGTACCACGTTGTGCAGCGCCCTCTTGCCGTTCAAAAACTGTATTTTCTTCAGCTAATGATCGCTGAAATCAGTGCGTTATGATGCAAGAGGCTGCTGCAAGTGCACAATCAAAAAGCATAAAAACTTACGACAA
Source organism: Eucidaris tribuloides (assembly GCA_001188425.1). NCBI lineage: Eukaryota > Metazoa > Echinodermata > Echinoidea > Cidaroida > Cidaridae > Eucidaris > Eucidaris tribuloides. Next base: position 57,132 of record JZLH01S0082948.1, on the reverse strand, counting down.
AATGGGGCTAAAAATGAAGCCATAAATTTGTTATTTTCACACTTATTGACATATACTTTTACATAATTTTTGCTAGAAGCCAGGTACAGTTGCTAAAAAAAATAAATAAATAATTCAACAAAATGCGCGGATTCTAGTTGGCTACCCAGGGTACCAAATACTGCATCATATGTGGGACTTTCCGGAAATGATTTCTTGATTTTTTGTTCTTAAAGGGCTTATATATGCTGTCTTAAATTATCATGGCTTGAGCAGTTTGTGGAAGTCAAGCATTAAAGAATAGGGAGAACATGGTGGGGTCTGGATGTACAAAAGTTGATCTATTTCTATGGAATTTGGCCCCATAGAGAGTTGCAAGACCTCAGCTCGCTGAGCGTCGTTCCTCCGCGGCGCTCTTGTTAATTTATTCATTTAGTTTGCCCAAACAAAATTTTACATTGCCCACAAGTGAAAAAAAAATAACCTATTCATTGTTTCAGTTTAGAGCATTGGCTTGTTGAAAGTGTTATTTGTAGCTCTACAGAGATGTCAAAACGTTACGTTTTGCCGTATTTTTTACGTTTTTTCACCCAAAATACTGGCAGTTACGATTTTGGCCATCAAAAATACGATTTTCCTGACTTTCTGGTCATTATCCTGTTTTGCCCTGTTTGGCTTTCCATATATGTTTGATCTTTACACGGCACATTGCATACAGTTTGTATATTGTGTAATGTATTTACATGTGTGCGCACGCGGAAAGGTAATGATCTCTCTGCTGATCCCATGTGTGCCTGCTACATTGACCTATCAAGGTGCGTGCTGTGCTTGCTAGACACGCACGCATTGTAATCACAGATATACTTGAAAGTTGTGCAGAGTGTGACAGAAGTTCTTCAGTCCCATTCATATAAATTGGTGCGGTGTTAGTGTGTATGGTACTATCAACAGGAGTTGCAAGTCGGAAGTTACGGTCAAGTTGGCCCCCTAAATGGTATTGTACAAACAAGAATAGCAGAAAAAAGACATAATGAGGAATAAGTTTGGACACTGAAGAAGGAAAAAATGAAGTATTTTTTAAAGTCAAACTGAGAGAAGGAGCAATTCTGCTTTGATTTTGAGGTGAGTAGTTTTGCGAACATACTTCTGCCATGTCTGGGGTCTGTCAGTTGCAACAATTATATAGTCTATACAAAATACGACTTTTGTTAAGCGAAATACGATTTTTAGCCATCTTTTAGTACGATTTTGAAGTACTGCAAGGTTGGCCATCTCTGCTTCTACTTTCGTGGAAATTTACCAAATTTGAAACTGAATTGAAAACACAAGTCTTTAATACTCCCTTGATATTTGAGTTTGAATTTTTTTTTTGCCCATTTAGGCAATAAAATTAATTTCCATGAATTTTTACTTGCCCCAGGCAAGCCTAAAGTTACTTGGCCCGGCGCAAGCAGGCAAGTCACGCGCCTGCATAACTACCTCCATGGGAAGAAACTGTTTCCCGTTGAAGTCAATGATGATATACCGTATATAGATTTGTGAATTTTCACCGTTATGCAGGGATGGACTTAGTCAAGAGGAAAAACAACTTTGAACAAAGAGACAGAGATAAGCACAGAAAGCCAACAAGACCAAGATATTGAAGAACTGGATGAAATGGTTATAGCATTGTATTCCATAGGAAAGTCCTTTATGATGTGCTATGTAAACTTGTTTGCTTTTTCATCAAGCTTTCTTCACGTGGCGTGCACTGGTGTAAACATTATAAAATTGTGCCAGATATCACACAGATTAGTATTCATAGACCAAAACATGAATTTACTGATAAATAATGATATGAACCGACACACAGGCTTAACAGAAGGATAGTGTTTTTATGCATTTTTCAACTTTCCGAGATAAATATTTATCTTCTAAATTTTCACAGACGTGGCCTTCACAGTAGGCCTTACATATGAGCTAAAGTTATGTTTTGTTGTGTTTTCGGGAGATGCTGCCCCAAAAGCCGGATAACCCTATCTGCTACCTTTTCGATGTTGTCACACATTTCTTGAACAGTGCTCTCATGAGCCAAATTTTGAGATGGTGTCAATTCAAACAGCTATAACGTTTTATCACATGGCATGGATGGAGAAAACAGTGCTTGCGTACAAACGTTGTTGATAAAATGTATCATGCTTGTAACTTTTTAATTATGTCAAGATTACTGAAGTTGCAATGAATTTTTGCAAAGTTATATATTTTTGAAACAATAGATATCACAAATACATACAAACAATGGTATTTTTCAATTGCACCAAGAAATCTGCTTGAGAAAATTGTCAAATTTGTATTAGTGTATAATTTGCTAAACATGCAGTGAACAAGTTATTTAGTGGAGGTCTGTCCTGTACGTTATAAAAGTGTAGCTACTAACATTACAGTCATACTTTTCATTCTTTTAACATTCATTGAAAAGGGTGTCATTTATGAACCCACAGTTATGCCAAAAGCGACATGTTAGATTTAAAAAGTAATGATGTTGAATTCAATCTGTATTTACAGGAAGCTACATGAAAGTACCGATGCGAGGAGAATCCCGAGGCAGGGTTAAACACACTCCCCTGTCAACGATGATGATGATGTGATTGATTACGATGCTGACGGCATCCATCGTTCCCGAGAGGTCAAAGCATCATCGATCCACTCTCCTTGTAGCGATCTTCATTGGTAGTGCGTTCTTCATGACCTAAAACAAGTGCCCACCATGAATAATACTGAATAACCCTCATGCAGTTTACATTCAGATCTAAAAGCTCAGTTGCATTGAAATGACATACAGTACTGTATATAGCCATGTATTTCATTGACAGATTTTCACAATTCAATAGGCCTTGAAATTATTACCATATACTGTGATATCAGTAAGTTGTAGCCAGGAAAAACATCACCAATGAAACTCTAATTTTTGAGGAGTTGAAAATTACTGTAAATTGTAACTTCCGCTGACATTAAAACCTTTTGCAGATAGCGAGACCAATGGCAGTTTAAGCATTCAAAAATATGTGTGACACAAGCTTTTTCTCGTGAATTATACTTTCCGCGAATCACAACAACTTGCAAAATTTGTGAAAGTTAAGGAGTACTTTGATCCCAGTTTTGGCATAACAAGGACGGATTACTCCCTATGCATTGGTGCAGCGAAAGTTACTTTTATAATGTACTTCCTTATCTTACCAAACGAATACTTGCTACAATTATATTTATGACACATCTATAAAATCTTACAACACATAGTTCATGATTAACACTTTGCGTGCTGGGCTAAAAATCCGAGGTGTGTTAAACTAGGGGACTGGATTGTTTTTGGACTTAATGTGGTATAACCCTTTCAAAACTTGTACGATTTTTCTGTAAAATCGCAAAATTGCTATCAAGACAATACATTTTTAAACTCAACTTATTTGGCTTCATAAGTATTCATTTTACGTAATGTAATTGGTACGAACTTTCAAGTGACATATTGTCATTCGAATTTAAAAAGATATGGATCCGATTGTCTCTCGGCGAACAGCCGTTCGCCTGATTAGCACTCAAAGTGTTAAAAGCATATATTCATCATTAACGATGTTCTAAACAAAAAACACATTGCTATGAAAAAAAATTAATGAAAAAGAGGGTTATTGAGATTTCATTGCGTACCTTGTTAATATATCTCAAACTTGCATGCACTTCCTCTGGAACATTCACATTTTACTTCCATATTAAGCCAGAATTCATAACACTTTTATTGTTATTTATAAATTTTTGTTTTCTCTTGTTTTCTATGCCTAATAATATATATATTATATATATATTTTCAGATTGATTTATGAGTCATTCAACGAACGAACTTCTACAAGAACATGAATCCATCCATAGTCTGCGCGCTATGCGCTGTGAACTGATACAACCTCGCAAGAAGCTTGGAATTAGGTATGCATCTCACTTCACTGGTCTTGTCTTGGTTAAAAACCTTGATACAGAGATGCCAAGTAGTTTAACTTGATTTCAGTAATTTCTACGAAATTGTGCGCAGGAATACTGATGCTATTGAAAAATACTTGCATTTGTGTTCAAATTTAGTTTTGTGTAATTCTACCGCACTTACTTATGTTAGAGTTACTTAGATTTTGATTTCAAAATATGGCAAAATTTACTGATTTTTGGCTTGTTTGAAAATTACTGAAAGGCCATTAATGAAAGTTGGGTAGCTCTGTTGCTCTTGATATTTGAGTGATGTTCTAGATGATGCAGAAAACCTAAGACCTTTGCAAAATTGCTTTCAGTATTCATGCTCAGAATATCAACATGCAAGCCTTATGGTCTTTGCTTTAGTGCATTACTGAGAGGGAGGCAGGTATTATAATGAACATGTTTGGTAAAGTTATAATACATTCAGAATGAATTCCATGCATAACCCTAAATATTGTTAATTCTACATAAATCATCATATAGCATATAACATACAGTGTTTCAAGTGTTTACAGCACAGGGCTGTTAAATATATACACATACCCTTGGATAATTTGTCTTGCTATATATGTGGGGAACTATATTTGTGGCATCCTCTCTGCCCAAATATTAGCACTTGCTGATCACTCGATTTTTGTTTATTGGTTTGTAATTGTAATTTCAAAGACGTAAGTAAAACAAAAACGGATTGTAATTTAGACTAGGTCAATACCCGTCTATCAATCGATTAATTCGCCACCATCGATTATTTATTCCTGTGCGGTCTTGATCAATTAACTATTACACACCTCGTGCTATCGATCAATATACGATATTGAACTTCGATAGTTTAGCAAAAACGTACGCTTATAGCCGAACGTTGCGTGGCATATACGAAAATTGCGTGCTTACAGAGCAGAAACTTAACCCTATATTAACTGCGGGGCGGGGTCAATTTTGACCCCCCCCCCCCCCCACCACACACCTCGACGAATTTTCGCGACCCATGCGCCGCCGAAAATTTTTTCACCGCGTCGATCGCCCGACTTTTTACTTTCAAGTCTTGCGCATCTTTTGAGGGACTATTTTCGCGAAAATCGCGACGTACCGTTTACGACGCTGCGCGACTTTTTATACATGACATGTCATACTCCGCAAAACTTGCTCAAAAACGTGATTTTGTGTAAAAATCAATGGAAATTGTGTTTTCAGCATTAAATCATAAATGTATGATTATTTCTGCTTTATGGTTGAATGAATTAATTTTATGCTGTCTTAATAATTTGCAAAAGTGTCCCCAACAATTTCATCGAAAAAAACAATTAGAAAACAAAAGTTTCTAAAAAAACAAAAGAAATACATAGAATTCCAAAAACAATAAAATACATAAGAAATTATTTCCAATTCGCTTAAATGTTTTTTGTAGATAATATGTTCAGAAATTCAAAATGAATATCTTCACCAAAAATTAGCATTCTACTACCTGTTTTTTGTGAGTTATAGCCGAAAGCAAAAATTTCATACACTTATTTGCATAATTAATTACTTAAAAAATAGAAAATATGAATTTTTTGAAAATTTTACTACACAGTCGTGTAGTTTACATTCGGGTCTACGCGCATGCAAATTTTCGCGGCGATCGCGCGATCGGCGGCCGAGATCTCAGGGGGGGGTCAAATTGACCCCCCCCCAGTAAAAACGCGGTCTGAAATAGCCCAGTTAAAATAGGGTTAATGCGCAGAGCACAAGTGCCGGAATATTGTACACATGATCTGATTTATCAAAATATGGATTACTTTCCGGGCTACGACTACTCAATTACGATATTTGTAGTGTATTCTAGTTGTACGCAAATTTGATTGGGTATTGGTACACTTCAACCATTGCATAATGTTCGCTATGATCAATTTATTTTGTAAACCCTGACATTAACTGTAAAGACCATTGACTTTATTTTTTCGGCAAACATGGCCTAATGCAAAATTTAGTTTTTTTCATGTTTTGCATTGCAAAAAAGAAAATTTTGATGTCATTAAACCGTTACCACTGAAATTCTGTTATCCCATAGAGTTAATACATGGTACTCCAGTTCCTGTAGCCAATGACTTAACTGCCACTAAAATTGTGTTGACAATTGCTGTTCTTTTTGTTCTCCTTATCTTCAGGTATCGGGTGCAGATCCTCCCAAGCCAGTCTCCAGTTTTGGTCACTTTGGATTCGATGAGCAACTGATGCATTACATCCGAAAGTCTGACTTCACCAGTCCTACTCCCATTCAAGCACAGGTAACCTCCCCCTGCCCCAAACCCCCTTGAGCATTTAAATACTAATTAATGGTTCTAGTTATAGAAATACAGTTTATTCCTTTTGTTATGGGCTATCAGTGATGATGATGATTTTGATAATGGGAGTCTCACACAAATTAATTCACAGAGATTGGCTACTTTGTAATATTGAATTATCACTAAAGACTAACTTTCAGAATCTGTTTATATGCCACTTTATGATACAGAGAGCTAAATGTTATGCAGAATTTAATAATATGCAGAATCCACCCAAATGCAAATCTGACCTGTTCAAATTCCCACTTGTACATTTCTATGTTTCAGTTCGCCAGTTGTCCGGCAAAAGGGCCCTACATGTAGCATATGTTCCCGGCAGAAGGGCCTTAACACTAAATTTTGTCTAACTTGTAAACTATTGGCTCTTTTCACATTAAATCAAAGTAGTGTGATATTTTTCGATCCTTCTGTCAGTCTGTTAATTGCAAATATCAAATAAGGCAATGTTTCTCAAATTAAGAGAAAAATTACTGTTAAGGCCCTTCTGCTGTGAACATATGCTAAGGCCCTTCTGCCAGACAACCAATGAGTTTATGTCAACCTGTCATCAGGATGTAGATGAAAACAATTAAAAAAAACAATCTGCATAATGTAATGTAATGTAATGTGCAAAACAACCCAGGTGCAAGTTTGAACAGGTTCAAATTCTTGCTTGTTAATTTCTCAACTTTAATTTGGGTCAGCACTTGTTCAGGAAGGTTAATGTTTAACAGCAGTCCGATCATTGCAAAGCACAACGGATTGACATACCAACTTGTTGACAGCTCTTCTTGTAGATTTCTGAGCATTTAGTTTCGGTCAACACCTGTTAGATGTTCCATCTGGGTAATATTTAACAAAATTCTGGTGATAGCATAGCCAGTCAGATGGACATACCAACTTGTTGACAGCTCATCTTGTAGATTTCTGAGCATTTAGTTTCGGTCAACACCTGTTAATATTCCATTTGGTTAATATTTAACAAAATTTTGATTATAGCATAGCTGGTCAGATGGACATTCCAACTTGTTGACAACTTGAAATGTAGATTTCAAATTTTGAGCAGTGCAGTGGAATAGAAAGCTATGAACATGATGTATGTTTTGCTTTGATAATGCATGTATACCACATTGTTTTCACCTTTTATTGTAATGTAGCTTTCTCTTTTATATTTTAATTCAAACAGAATTGTTTTATGTCCTTACACATTATCCACCAACATGTCGCCAGTTTATTTGCAAATCAAGAAAAGCACATTTATGTTCTTTGGTTTCCATTTGATTTCCATGTGGTGACATTAATGAACTCTCATCGGCAGAGTTGCCAATCTCAGTAAATCAATTTGCACGAGACTCCCATAGGCCAATGATATAATGGAGGCGTCTGAATATGTGAAATCAATAGAAATACATGGAAAATCAAACAGAATATTTGCATGTGAAATTGCCAAAATGTGTTAGTCTTATGCTCAATGTGTTAGAGTTGGCAGCCTTGCAGTGGTCTTTCTTTCACATTTTCAGCAACATCATTCATAGGACACAAAAACATAGTAAATGGATGTTTACATTGTTAAGTATGTTCTATGAGTTAATAATAAACTGATTAGATTTTGGAGTTAAAATGTCAAAGGTCACAAGACTTAAAACATGTCTAATTTGGTCTTGTTACTGCAATAACTTAATAATTGCTGATCAGATTTTGATGTAACTTAAGTGAAGTATGTATTATAAGGCACCCACGGAGTGATTAGATTTTGGAGTTGAAAGGTCACAGGTCAAAGGTCACGAGGACTCGTACATGTCTAATTTGGTCTAATGACCATGATAACTTAGGAATGGCTGATCAGATTTTGATGTAACGTGGGTCAAGTAATTTTCAGCTCATTATCATTGTATATTAGAGACTTTTGATCAGATTGGGTACACACATGAATGAGGTATTTCAGTTTAAATGAATTGAACTGGGATTGTGGAAGCATACCCATTGTCTGTGCGCAGTCGAACTGCTCTAGATGTTTATATACTGAATGCTGTAGTGTATTTGTATGCCCTTGGCCTGGAGGCATCAGTGTTGTGGTCTCTCGGTCTCAATTTCAAGACCAAGACCAAAACCTTGACCAATTGTTCTGAGACTGAGACATTTTCCTACTGAGACCCAGACTGAAAATTTGATTTTCTAGACCGACACCTCCAAAATTTGGTCTTGAGACTGAGACCTCCAAAATTTGGTCTTGAGACCAAGACCTCAAGATCACAACAATGCAGTTATGGTCTCGGACTGAGACCAAGACTGAGACCAAAACCTTGAGTGTTGACTTGCACCTCCGAGACCGAGACTTTTTCCTTCTGAGACCGAGACTTTGAGTTTTGAGACCGAGATCTGTGTTTTCGAGACCGAAACCTCCTAAATTTAGTCTTGAGACCCGAGACGGCGAGATCACAACACTCGGAGGCATACCCTATGACTGCACAACAGTCAAATTGATCTGGTTTTTATTTATTCTTCTGTTGACTGTTAATTCATGCAGGGAGTCCCAACAGCACTTTCAGGCAGGGACATGATCGGTATCGCCAAGACTGGGAGTGGTAAAACAGCAGCATTCGTTTGGCCCATGCTAATACACATTATGGATCAGGTAAGATGTATTTGTATTGTGTTGATGTTGAATATACATGGATTAACCCATTAGAAATGATTTAATTTAACAGTGTATAACACACATTCTCCATAGACCCCTGCCCGACATATCTCATTCTCATTCTTAGTGTCTTATGGATTAGTAAACAAGTTAATACCTGATTTCAAAATTCATGTGTGTGGGTTTTTGTTTTTTTGTTTTAGATAGATTTGGGTTGATGCTCTCTATGTCTTGTCTGAATGTATAACAGAGTTTTCAGCTCTATGCTTGAAATAGATCAAACACTGGCAAACAACTTTTTCTTCTAGTCAGGGAAAAATCAGGAATTTTCATTGGTCCAAAAAGAAAGTAGGAAGTGGACTAAATGTTGTCTGTTGGTCAAACAGCATATCAACTAAATATTTTGATATTGTAGCTTTAAAGTGTGTAAAATGCCTCTAGTCCTAGAACGATCTGTGAATTTGAAAGTCCATCAGTTAAAACTATGGAAATTTAGTGAATTTTGTTTTCATTGGTTCCAGGACAACTACCATGTAGACGGCAACTACTCCTGGACAATTACCCCCCCCAACATTTACTCCGGGGTACTACCACCTGGACAACTACCCTCCTACCCCAGAGCAAATATCTGGACAATAATGCCCCTAGGACAATTACCCAGGGGTTAATTGTCCTTGTGGAGAAGTTGACTGAATGGTAGTTGATGATTTGGGGTGGGGGGGGGGGGGGAAGGAGGAACAGATTGATAGTCTTGTCTAGGTTGGTTGTTACCGGGTTTGGGGTATAGTTGTTTTATCAAGCGGGGGCATTCATGGAGATGGCGGCGGGGGGGGGGAGGGTGTAATTGTGCAGGGGTAGTAATTGTCTTGAGCCTAAGTCCTTGTGAGGGTAGTTGTGTGTAGGATTTTCATGAAATGAACAATGACACAAGATAAATTAATTCCCAACTATGTTCATTCTTTCATCTTTACTTCAATAGTTTGAGTTATCAAGAAATGTTGATCTAGTACTAGAGTTACAAAATTTCACATCAAAACAATGGCTTGTCATTTTGTCAGTAGTAGTGTATAAAATTTATATTGTCATCAACATTCTTCATACCTATTATTCTTTGGGGTTGATTTCCAGAAAGCGATTAAGAAAGGTGATGGCCCTATCGGACTAATATGTGCTCCTACCAGGGAACTTGCACAACAGGTAATTCACTGAAATACTTTGGAACTTATTTGTTCATTTCTTTATTGAGGTATTAAAAAAAAATACATATCGACTAGTAGTAAGTGCTTAATGGGTCAAGTTACAAGGAAAATACATATTTGAATACACCATGCATAAGACACAATAGAAGCAGTATGTCGTTTATTACAGAGAGTAAAAAGACACATGAGACAACAACAGATAATACGTTTGATAAAATAACATATTAAAAAGTACAAGGGATACATTAAAATCCATAAGTAGACAAAAAGGAGAATTAATTTGACATAATGGATGTACTGCTTAAGTGGCTGCATAATGATAATGATTTTTGAATATTGTAATTTCAGTGTTTCAATTGTAAAGTGAAGCTTAGAATATACATCTGGTACAAATGGTTATATATAATGTAATAGTATTTAATGTAATTGGTTGGAAACCAAAATTAAGATTGAATGGTTTACTGGGTTATGTAAATGTGTATTTCTTTTCATAGATCTATATAGAAGTGAAGAAGTTTGGCAAGGCCTACAACATCCACTGCATCTGTGCCTATGGTGGCGGCAACATGCACGAGCAACAGAGAGGTTGTGAAGAGAGACCAGAAGTCATTGTTGCAACGCCGGTGAGTTGAAATACAGTCAGTGGGTCAAAGGTCAATGAAATATAGTAAATTTTTACTGTTTTTGAGCGTGGTTTTTATGTATGGAAACTTTAAATCAACGCTCCTGTAGATGGCTTCCTTACTCTGCAATATGGAATATGGATAAAATTAATGGAATTCAGAGATCAGAAATAAGACTATGGGAAGTACAAAGTCCTGAAATCTTGACCACAACTACAACAAAACAAATATCTGCACTAAAGAATGGAATACTTTTAAAGAATGTTTTTCAAAATTTAAATGTGAAGAAAGAAGAATGTGAGGTCTGGGTTGAATAGAAGTTGATATCCAAAATACTAACTTCCACTCAAGAACTTTTTATGGTTTTTTAGCTCACCTGAGCCAAAGGCTCAAGTGAGCTATTGCGATCGCTTTTCGTCCGTCGTCCGTCGTT
>JZLH01S0082948.1:24242-38572 GCA_001188425.1 Eucidaris tribuloides | reverse complement strand
TCAACACTTTCCGGTATTTATATTGTGCAACACCCTTGGTATTAATTTTAAACCCCAGTTTTTCCAGTGTCCCCAATGTGATTTGACGTATCTGAATTTAGAATTTGCCTGAATCCCAAATAAATGGTTTTGATTGTTGTGTGCAGACCATTATACATGATGGTCGATCGGAAATCCGAAGACATAACCCGGACGCAGGGTATTATTAATTTTCAGTTGTGGTGTTATGTTCATATATTTTGATGTTATATCTTGTTCTGTTTCCAAAAACCTAACAAAATCAAACAAAATTAAATCAAATATTCCTATATCGTCGGTTGTATGCCAACAGGGCCTTAATCTTATTTTACATTTATGCCAGGAGCGCTTTATGAGTGTTCAAAACTTATTTTAACGCCCTTTTGGCAGGAAAGTAAAATAGGGTTAAAGCCCTTTTGGGCATACGACCGACGATATATACCCAGGTGGAAGCAAGGTAAACTAACCATAATTTCAATTAACTAACATTGAGCAAACATAATTATCTTGATTCTTGCGAGCGTCCAGTCTGTAATGAGTTGGAAAGGTATATCAAAAACTAGTAGCGGATCCATACATGGGTGTATACAAGAGGGTCGTAAATACAAAGAGGGTCGTAAGGGTCGTAAAAAAAACAACAACGAAAAATCAAAAGGTCCATATTTTTCTACAGCTACTTTTTAGGGCCTTTTCACATCTTTGGTTTTATTTCATTGTGAATACTTCCAAAAATCGTGATAACGACCCACCCAGAATTGACATTTTATCACATGTTGCTGTAATTTCATTGTAAAAAGGACCATAAGATTATGATCACGACCCCCCCCCCCCTACAAAAAAAAAAATCATAGATATGTCCCTGCCACGGGCAGCGGAAGAAGGGGGCATGGGAAAGTAGAACATGCTATTTGTGCTTGTCAGTTCACAATGCTTGCACGAGCCTTGCCAGATAACTTATGGTTTGCTTCATTTGCAAAATGCTTGTCGGACCTGCCCAACGCCCCCTTGGAATATTTTGTATCCAAATTTTGTTTGTTTGTTTGCTTTTTTTATCAAAAACTTACACTCACGAACCGCTATCTTTGCAATTCCTTTGCGTCTTTGGTGTTGGAAATACGTCAAAAAATGTTAAGTGCAAATAATCGTCCCCGTTTCGTTTATTTGGATATTAAAAGGCCGTACATTTTGGCAGTAGCATAGAACGAACCATAACAAAAGCACAAAACAACGTCGTCCCCATAAGTGTACTTGATGTGAAGTTTGACCCTAATTTGCATAAGGACTACTTCACATGAAGTTACTCTTGCTAAATATTGTAATGATGGAGTTGGTCGTGGCCCGGGTGTTTAAACAAGCTAACAATGACCACAGTTTTAGCTACATTATCCTTCATGTTCTAAGTGTCTTTGATAAGGTCTAAAAATGAAGCCCTGAAAAAAAATTGTATCGCAAAATGATGATTTAGTGCTGTAAAAAGGTGAAAATCTGCAAGTACTCAAGTTGAACGGATTCACATGCCCATTTTCTCCCATAGACTTACTGTGTGTAGATCAAGGCTATTTTATCCTCAACCGGAGTGGAAAATGGCTGACCGATATCAGTACTATAACAGGACAATACAAATGACCAAAGACAAATGTAGAAAGCCTTTATCGCTAATGTCTGGAACAGACAAAGCACCTAGCAAGCATAGGAACAGAACAAGCCATGATACTAACATCATCATACTTATCAAACCATGATACCAAATGCTCACATCACGTGGACTAGCATGCATCCAATATGTTTAGCGTGACATTTGTACAGATTTCGTCCAACCGGGGACTGCCTGGAATAAAAAAAAAAAAATGTCCGTCTGAGTGAAGTGTGTGAGATTACTATTAGCTGTACTGGACTGTAGGGCATTGACCAAAGAACGCTCTAGAAAAAAGTTCCGTAATCTCCAGATTGGTATTGGAAAATAACATTACAAACTAATTAAGATGAAGTTGCTGATGAGAAAACACATTTGTTCTTCAAATTTTATTAGAGCATCATTGAGATAATCGACTAATTAATGAGGCAGGTTCCTCAGTCCCATTCGTAGAAAAAGGAATCACCGTCAATAGCGATTTCACAGACACGAACATTACGTGCTAGATTGGTCTTTATAGCTATGCTATTAAGATTTATGAATACATGTGGCTCACATCGGAATGAACTGTTTAAGGTTGTTTTGAATGCATTTAACAAAAGCCATTCACGCAGTCCTCCATTATTTTACAATAGTTGCGCTCAAATGCCTCACCAAAAATTCCTATTCAGTTTTCAAACATCTGCGGTTTCACAGAAGCATTGTGACTGCATAGGTTGTCAAGCACTCCCAAGTTTGCGAACGAGGATATGACGGAGTGACATTCCAGCCACGTAATTTATTTTTGCACGCAGTGAAAGTTCCCGGTAGTTCATACACTGTTAACGACATTATAAATAACCGTCATAATAACTTAAATTTCTCAAAAACGCGCACATGGTATTGAGAGTAATATATGAATAATCATCATTAGGAATTTGTAAAATACCACTGATAGACTACGGAAAATCACGATAAATGGCTTTGCCCTACAGTCCATACGCTCGAGTTCTATCTTTGCTTTACTTGGTTGGTCAAGCTAAGCAACAAAATAATATGATGTAGCAAGAACATGCATGCCCAGTGGGTTTTATGGTGTACTTACATAACATAGATCATCGCGTACCCCGGTGTTATATCTAAAGAGATAATATATTGAAATTCGATGTCTCTGCTGGTATACGTAATTTCGCGATATTGATAAGATATTAAAAGATATACTGTAATATGCATGGGTAAAAGGTTTGGCCTAATATGCGGTTTGAAAGGTGAACTAACTCCAATATAGCTATTAATATAGTTTTAAAAAGTAAAACAGCAAAAAACAAAGACCGAATTATTCAACAGTTCAATAGGAGCAAGCGGAATCATGACCAAACCTGATCGCATTTACGACCTACCTCGGATCCTCAAACGTTCGAAGTTAAAAAAGTCGTCGATATATAGGTACGTACTGACAAATATTTGAGTTCACAACAGTGTTTCGACAACTCTCCATCTACATTCATTGAAATAACCCTAATATCAATAGTTTCATTCTGATAATTATCTTTTCCCCTTTTGCTTAGATGTCATTATTGTACTTGTACTCGCAAAATTGCCAAGTTTCACCTGTATTTCTTAACCAGCCAAGGGCAAGGGAAGCTGACACACTCCTTTGCCCCAGCACGATACTCTCCCAGCGTACGGACACACACATGGGCACACACGCCCCAGCACGATACTCTCCCAGCGTACGGACACACACATGGGCACACACACACACACACACACACACACACACACACACACACACACACACACACACACACACACACACACACACACACACACACACACACACACACACACACACACACACACACACACACACACACACACACACACACACACACACAGAAACAAAGAAACACATACATGCACGTACACAAGACAATCAGATATACACCCCACACACGTTCACACACTTACCTATACACGAAAGTTTCGCAATATTTTAAACAAAGTAGCGTGACCTGACAATATCATTCGCAATGTCATGACTATTTTCTTATTCCAGACGGGTGCATTATTTTGATACTAAATTTGCGTGCTGTTATAAATGACGTCATATGGAATTTGACCACATAATGTCATCGTGAAAGGCAAACTATGATATTATTTGTGTTGGAATATGGTATTGGAAAACACTTGGCAGGCACATTAAAAAAAAACCCGAATAAAATAAAAATGACGGTATCATTTTGATTACCTTTGTTCAAGTAGGATGATCGACCTTTTTCCTTTCATTATCTCTTCCGTTTCTGACTTTTGACTGGAAGGCAATATAATGTGACATGATTGTGTTACATGGACACAATATGCATATTCAATAGTGATTCATGTTCAAAAGCTAAAATATTATTTCCCCGTATTTAAGTATTAGATTCTAAGTTATTTTCATTATACAGGGAAATTATTTGATTCCTTTAATTGGAATTCGAGGTGGGAATCCCTGAATGTCATGTAACTTATTTGGAATCCAAATTTCACCATTTAAATGTCCAAGTAACATATTCTAAAAGATGGAATGAAATAATTTCGCTGTTTTGCACAACTATAGAGAAAATAACGTAATACTGAAATAAGAGGAAATCATACCTCAGCTTTTGAACATAAATCAAACACATTTATGTTTCTTTTCACACGGCTTCCGAATTATTACCAACCATCAAAAAGGAGTATATTTATCTGGATACACAAAGATCATTTGCAATTGCTTTCTCCCTTATTTTGCAACAAGGTCATACAGTTCACCTATTCTAAAATTAATTTAAATGAATGACGGTGTCGTGCGATGGGAATGCAAAAATATGTTCAAGCTATTAATGACTGAAGATATTCACAATTTCATTATTCGCATCCCACCGATATCACAATCATGGCTCGTGTATTTCCCACTACAAAGTCATTATCAATCAGTCATACCGTCATATGTTCTATTTTCGAATTCAATATTGCAGTCCGGTGGAATGGCTCAACCCGAAGACTTCTGAAGGCCCTGCCGCTAAACCGTGGCAAAACGTCCTCTGTACGCCCTGCCAGTGTTGTAGTCTGCCTACTCTGCGAAATCGTCTGTCACTGATTACCTTCGCGATCTTCTACATCCTCATCAACGCGGCCCTTCTGACGTGGGGCGCCTTTGAAGGGTATCACAGTGCGGACTTTGGCCAGAATCCAGCCGCAATAACCGTTGCAAGGAGCACAGGTGAGCTGGCGTAATGAAAACACTGTAGCCCTCTGTAGTACTGTGTTGGTATATCTATCGACAATAATGATCGTTCTTTGGCATATACACTCATGCTCATAATTATGGAATATTTTGTTGATACTTAAGTTTTTTCTCCTATATCGTCCAAAATTTTCAAGACAAGTGTTTATTTTACAAAAACGCAGTGTGTGAAGCAATTTTTGTGCAATAACAATTATAAATTTATTTTTTTTAAATCCACAAAAATCATGAAAAAAGTATTAAATTAAAGTAATTAAAAAAACCACGAAAACTTAAATTTTGATCTGTCACTTATCATTAAATTAACATCAGAATCGTCTGTTACAAGTCTAATCACGTAACCACCACGTGACTCAGCAACAACTCTGAATACCTCCATTTATAAACACAGGTTTTAGGGTCGAGTCGGACGCTACAAAATTCTCCGTTTTCCTGAAATACTTAGATTATAATTGTTTCAACTGGGGTGAGCAAATATTAATCCCAGATGTACCGTTCACGGGAAAATGGCAACTTCTAAAATGTCTTAAAAATATTCCATATTTATGACCATGAGTGTACAAACCAGACATGTAAGTTTATTACACTGTATAGTTGTATAAGCAGTGTTTTGACTGTCGTTATACATTGTTTTATTTACTTTTCCGAATAAAACAGTGATGAATAATTACCAAATTAGATCAGCTTCCACATTCAGATCAGATAGCAGTGAAAGGTGTACACGCCATTTTTTGCACCCTGCTTCTTCCTTGTGATCTCATTAGTAGTAGTAGTAGTAGTAGTAGTAGTAGTAGTAGTAGCAGTAGTAGTAGTAGTAGTAGTAGTAGTAGTAGTAGTAGCAGTAGTAGTAGTAGTAGTAACAGTAGTAGTAGTAGTAGTGGTAGTAGTAGTAGTAGTAGTAGTAGTAGTAGTAGTAGTAGTAGTAGTAGTAGTAGTAGTAGTAGTAGTAATAGTAGTGGTAGTAGTAGTAGTAGAAGAAGTAGTAGTTGTAGTAGGAGCAGTAGTCAGGGGCGTCGATCCATTTTTCGGATTGGGGTGACAAAAAAGCAAAAAAAATTTCAAAAGAGATAGCGAAATGTATTCAATAGTGAGGTGATATGAACATTTTGTATTGTAATGGTTGGATAGTCTTATTATTACTACATGTACCAATTAGACCAGTTTTGTTAAAGGATTTTTTACGATATTTGTTTACTTAGTCTACCTTATTATCTCTATATAAATCTGATGAGTCAGATCAAAGAAACGGTGAAAACTACAAGAAATTTAGACACGGTTCATTGTTGTAACTGCCAATATTTTTGGTTGCTCGTAGGTCGATGTCTGAGTTTTAATTGTTGCTTCATTCTGGTAATGATGTTGAGGAAGTTGCTCACGATATTACGTAATAGCTGTCTGACGTCAGTGCTGCCGCTCGACCAACATGTCGCCATCCACAAAGTCGTGGGGGTTCTCGTCACACTGCTAACAATCATCCATATAGTTGGTCATGTGGCTAACTTTGGTGAGTATTATTGCTATCTTCTTCTTCTTCTTCTTCTTCTTCTTCTTCTTCTTCTTCTTCTTCTTCTTCTTCTCCTTCTTCTTCTTAAGTTTCATCATCTTTTTTTATCCTCCTTCTCCTTCTTGTTCTTGTTCTTGTTCTTCATCTTTTTCATCTTCTTTTCTTTCATCATCTTCTTTTTATCCTTCTCCTCCTTCTTCTTCTTTTTCTTCTTCTTCTTCCTCTTCTTCTTCTTCTTCTCCTCCTCCTCCTCTTCCTTCTCCTCCTCCTCCTCCTCTCCTTATACTTGTTGTTCTTCTTCCTCTTCTTTTCTTCTTTTCTTTGTCTTCTTTTTCTTCAACTATCTGTCCTTCCTATTTTCTGTTCTTCTTTTTTGTTCTCCTTCTCTAATCTTTACTTCTTCTTCTTCTTCTTTTTCTTCGTCGTTGTCGTCGTCTCCTTTGTTATTTCTTACGCTGTCCTGTCTTATCCTTTTTGCCTGTATTCTTCTTCTTGTTCGTTCGTTCCTTCCTTCCTTTCTCACTTTACTTCGTACTTTCTTTCCCTTTTCTCCGAGTATTGTGCCATAAATTGGGGACTACATTCAATCTTACCAGTTCTCTTTACGGCTGCAATATTTAAATAGAAAGCATGATACACTCAATATTCATGAGAAAGACACACAACTACATAATTAACTTAAAGGTATTGGTTAACATTTACCACAGTTAAAAAAATCTGAGCTACATGATTCCCCATGCTACCATTGTCTTTGATAAGGTCTAAAAATGTCGCTCTGAAAAAAATTGTAGTTCAAAATTATTATTTAGTGCTTTAAAAAAGTGAAAATCGTAAGTTGATCAGATTCACCTGCCCATTTTCTCCCATAGACTTACTGTTTGTACACTTAGGCTATTTAAACTCGCCCCGAGTTTTAATTGTTTATTCATGCATAACTTGCCATTGGCAGTGTCACTTTCCAAACTTTTGTATTCTATGGTGTTTATTTGTCCATATGAACACTACTATGTAGTTCAGATATCAAAATTTGACAATTTTTTAAATTGAAGCTCCACAATGTTAGCCTATCACTTTAAGAGATTTGAACAAGGAACTAAGGGATATTAAATTGTTATGTTTTTATTAATATTTTGAACAGAAGATGACTTGCGGATGGTTAAACGGAGCTAATTCCAAAGTCTGGGTCCAATATGAGAAAAAAGCTCGATGCCCCAGGCATGATTGATTCGTGGCTATTGTAATGTAATGTTGCTTGAGCGGAGTCTGCGTGATGGGTTGTATAGTTGAACAGAAGCTTGTAAATAGCGGGGAGCAGATGGATGAGGATCTTAAATATGCAGCAATGGAAATGCACCCCTGAGAGTTGACTTGGAGTCATATGACTCAGAGTCATATTACTCAGAGTCATGTTCGTAAACTTAGATGTGTTGTAATACTACGGGTGGCACTGGCATGCTATACATTTTCTATCACCGTCCTGCTTTTCAGCTCTTATAGCCGACGTGGATCCTAATGGAACCACTGTGGTAGAGTATGTCTTTACTCCGGTGCCTGGCGTGGGATGGTTCTATGGCACAGCGAGTCTCTCCGGGGTTCTGTTGACTGCAGTACTGGGTATCATGGTACTGTGTTCTCTGCCGTGCATCAGGCGAAATGGCTATTTTAAGGTAAGAACAAACACTATTATGTTGGACGAATAAATTTTTTTTACTTAACACTTTCTTGCTATCATATTGCAAACATGTTTAGAGGTTAAACGTCTCGTGTTAGGTTAAATCACCATACACTCTCCCTAACCTCAACCCTAATTTTGACCGTACCCCTAACCCTATTCTAACCCCTTGCCCTCCGAGATATTGTCGATGGAGCAACTGCCGCCGTAGCAAATGACGGCTCCCCGTTTACCTTTTGACCAATTGGACTTTTTATTTGTAGTAACCAAATGCATAAAAAGTTCGTTAAATTACACTCCAGTTTATCCTTTGCTTTACCCCTATAACTACCATGAGATTTATAACCCAATAATATGTTGAGATCTACCTGAGACGAGCTTAATTACTGACCATGACAATTTTCATATTTTGTCGAGAGACAGGGCTTAGTCCTTAGTCACTTCAAATCATTTATGGTCTAAATTGTATGATTAAATTAGTGGCCAGTTGCCTTCACTTAGAGGCCGGGACCGTTGGTTTTGAACAGCTTAACCCTATATTAACTGGGGGGGGGGGATCAAACTGACCCCCAACGAATTTCGCGACTTCTCCGCCGCGCATAGTTTTGGACCACGTCGCTTGCTGACTTTTTACTTTCAAGTCTTGGGTATTCTTTTGAGACCATTTTCGCGAAAATCGGACATAGTGTTACGACGCTGCGCGACTTTTTGTACATGCATGTCGGCCCTTAAATTGCTCAGAAACGTGATTTCGTGAACAAAATCAATGCAATTTGTGTTTTCAGTCAAAAATTATAAATGTATGATTGTTTTTACTTTTACTGGTTGAAATGAATTGATTTTATGCTGTTTAAGTTCGCAAAAGTGTCCCCGACAAACTTCATCGAAAAAACAATAAAAAACAAAAGGTCGAAAAAACAGAGAAATACATAAGAAATTCACAAAACAATAAAATACATAAGAAATTAATTCCGATTTGGCCATTTTTTTGTAGATAATTGTTAGTAATGTCCAAATGAATATTTTCACCAAAAAAATCAGCATTCTACCAGCTACTGTAACTGTATTGTTATAATCATTATTTCACCAACAACAACATTGATAATAATGATATTAAACAATGATTGTAATGTTCAATATCATCAGTATTATCATCATTAAGTAGAAGTCGTATTATCATCATCATTAATATCATTACTGTCATCACCAGGTATTTTACTGGACGCATCAGCTTTGTATCATCTTCTGGCTTCTGCTTCTCCTACATTCCTGCACCTTCTGGATTTGGTTCCTCATTCCTGGGATCGTCTATTTCATCGAGAGGATCCTTCGCCTCCAGATGTACAGGAGGGCGCGCTTTGGTATCACGTACATTCAAGATGGCTTCATCCTCCCGGCCAATGTAAGTATGAGTCTAATAAAACACTGCTGGAAAGAACACAGTGTCCCACAGTGTGTTCATAGTGTGCTCACATTGTCGGCTACGTGAAAACGCCCGAATTCACACTGTGGCGATTTATTTTTTCACAGAGTGTTCACATAGTGATGTTCTGTTCCACACTGTGAAATGATGATTCACAAATTTAAAACACTCGAATTTAACACTGTGAAGAGATTTCACACTGTGTTCACAATGTGTTCACACTGTGTTCACAATGTGTCCACACTGTGTTTCACATTGTGTTTCACACCGTGGGACACTGTGTCCTTTCCAGCAGGGACCATTTAATTTTTTTGGTTGTCGGTCTAAATTACTTTGTTTTTACCGGGAAATTGGATTGAATGGCATAGTCGCTTTCATATGCTATCCAGGAACAAGAGCGGCCAAATTATGTATGGCAATAATGTTACAAAATTATGTGAACCATTATATTACCATAAAAAAATCTGAATATTATTTTGTTCGATTTTATTGGTTTCTTTAAAACCTACATAGATAGAAACATGGATAGACAAAATAGGAGAGGTATAGACATATGCCTAGATAGATAGATAGATAGATATGTAGATAGATAGATAGAAAAAATAAATAGACAGATAGCTAGATAGATAAATAGATAGATAGATAGATAGATAGATAGATAGATAGATAGATAGAAAGTAAATAAATAAACAATAGAAGTTGAAGAGAAGGGATATACTTCATTTTATATTTTCAACAGAATTTTGTCAGCCATAAAGATGAGTATATAGATGTTAGAATTATTATTCCTCTTGGGGTTTTCCCTATCGACAAGTGGGTCCTTATTCGTACCAGTAATTATTGATCTATTTCATTTTTTTACAGGTAATACATTTGGTGATTCAGCGACCGTCAAAGTTTAAATTCCATGCCGGCGAGTATATCTACGTCAATATTCCGGACATAGCCTCGCACGAATGGCATCCTTTCACTATCAGCAGCGCGCCAGAACAAGAAGGTACAATTACATTAAATAAATCGTAGGAATGTGGAATATTTCAGATTTTTTTATTTTTATTTTATTTTTCTTTTGGGGGGGGGGGAGGGGCAAAAGTAAATAAAAGGGAAATAAAATATAATAGTTGGCGCGTGGAGTGCGTCTCAATTTTCCGAGTTATATTTTTATGTCAATTTAATGTGCTTTTGTTTTGAAACATATTCTTGCATTACGGTTTTAGAATTTTCAAGTTGTCGTTTGTTTTATTTATTTCATTTTATTTTTTATTCTTTATTTATTTATTTATTTATTTATTTATTTATCTATTTATTTACTTTATTAATTAATTAATTAATTAATTAATTTATTTATTTATTTATCTATTTATTTACTTTTATTTACTTATTTATTACTATTATTATATTATTATATTTTTTTTTTTTTGGGGGCGACAAACATTATGTTTCCCCCGATACTTATCATCTAGAGGATGACTTCCGCCCCCCCAACCAACAACACCGATCGACGCCTCTGGCTATAACCAAATACCCCTATCAATGAAAGTTCCAATCGTTTGTGTTCTGCAGACACTGTCCTCCTCCGAGTTGTTTTGACGCCATCTGTCCCGTTTGCCTTGTGGGTTCTAGTACAGAGCAGTTTTGAAATTGCCTTCACGATGCATTTAGAATTTTTTTTACCGTAAAGAATATGGTTTGGTGATAAGCCATAATATCTTCTCTATAACACAAGGAATAGAAAATGATGCAAAGATTAGTATAATGAAAGAATATACAGAAAAATTGTCCACAAGCTTCAATATACCTAGCTTATAAAACACTTTTATAGAGATTGATGTATGTTATGATTCATCCAGGTAAAATCCTATAATAACAATTAAATCGTAAGGTCACATAAAATGACTTAATCTATTGCTTGTTACTTAGCTTAACCCCTTGGGCTCGATGCTATACCACACTGTTGTTCATTGAGAGACGACGCAATTTCACGAGGTTGACTGTGTTGGAAATATTATAAGTCCATGTTTTCTTCTGACATTCTTCAGAGAATACGTATTTTTTAGCTCATCTGAGCCAAAGGCTCAAGTGAGCTACTGCGATCGCTTTTTGTCCGTCGTCCGTCGTGCGTCGTTTGTCGTTTGTCGTTCGTCGTGCGTAAACTTTTACACATTTTCATCTTCTTCTTCAAAACGGATGATTGGAGGTAGCCCAAACTTAGCAGGAATGATCCTTAGGGGGTGGGGATACAAGGGTCCTCGAATGGTACACCTGGCCCCCGACGGACCCAGGGGAATGACCCTAAAGGGCCAAAAGTAGGTAAGTTTCAAACATCTTCTTCCGTAGATCCAGAAATGATTTAGCCAAGTCAATGTATTTGTAGATACCTCTATATGTTTTTAATTATTGTTTCTCTTGACGATGCCAAGGGTGGCCCCGTTTGGCCCCTGAGGGGGAAAAAGTTGGGGCGAGGGCCCTATACGAATAATTCACATTTACATCGTTTTCTTTAAAGCATATCGTTGGATTTAGACTTAACTTGATGGGAACGATCCTTAGGGGGAGGGGATAGAGTGTTTCTGAAATGGTACACAAGGCCCCCAGGCCATGGGGGCCCAGGGGGCAGGGCCCGTAAGGGCCCAAACTAGGTAACTTTCTAACCACAAGCCCATTTGTAACCAAACTTGGGTGGTAGATGCATGACAGGGACCTCAATGTTGTTTTGGGGTCACAGGTCACATTATGTAGGCCAAAGGTCAAATGAGGTCAAATGATAGAATATACCTTCAATTTTCTACTGGGGTTAGTATCGGCCCATTCGTAACTAACTTGTATGGTAGATGCCCTGGAATACATGTATAAAGACCTCGATGTTAAATTGGGGTCAAAGGTCATATAAGTAGGTCAAAGATCAAATAAGGTAAAATGTTAACATACTACAGCGAGACATATTATGGCTATCACCTTGTTTTTTTTTAAATGGATATTAGAATTTAACTTAGGAAAATCAGCTATATGGCAAGGGGATGCAAAGTTTTTCAACAGGTTCATGCGGTTCCGTTGGTGCCGAGATATCGGGATCGAAGGGCCAAAACTGTGTATAACTGATGTTTTTTCTATCTGTACCACAGAGAGTTTGTGAAACCTCAGGTGAGCGTCGTGCCCCCCGGGGCTCTCGTCTTACCTTATGCTTGTCAAAATGTGTAATTTTTGGGAGAGACGCATTAAGCAATAAAACTCTACGGTTTATTTAGTGTTTGACTGAAATTTTGTCATATTCTGTAGAAGCCCATCGTCTCTGAGTGTACAATGTACTGGGCTTCTGTACAAGTCTGTCGTCCCCAAGGGGTTGAGAGGGAGTTTCATATTAGACGCGTGTGCTCTTAAACTGATGTTACTTTGTCGTTTTTACATTATTTCAGAGTTTCTGTCGCTGCACATACGATCGTTGGGTCACTGGACAAGGAGATTATACAACGTTTTCAAGGAAAGGGACGATCAAAAGTTGAAGGAGAGTGCGATAGATGATGACGATGAAGAGATGACGGACACGGTCAGGTGTCCCGGAGAACTGGAGAAACCTTTAGAGGTGTTAGCCGAGGAAGGGTCAGTGAGAAGCTCGGGTCCGAATTCCTCGATACCGGGAACAGCGACAAACAATCCCGGATCGAGGAAGGCCAGCCCGAGAAAGAGAACGCTCACGGGAGAAACCAATTCCGGATATGAGTCTGATACGTTGATTGAAAAGGAAGTACCTTTAACTCCCAGAAAAGGAGTAGAAACTGCTGTTTTCACTGTCAGAGAAGCTTCTGCGATGGGCCAAATGTGTCCAATAGCGAGGATTGATTCTGCAGCAGACGACATACCTGGATCGGTAAATGTGTCCCGGACTTCTGTCTTGAGCGACGAGGAGAGGGACAGTGAAAGACACTTACCGACCCTCAGAACTGTCAAATCGGCAGAAACTATCAACTGTCATAATTCGGTGCAAACTTTACCGATGATTCTGTTAGCGAATAATCACAAATCGATGTCCGATGCCGGCATTATACACGCCCAAAGCAACATGGATGTCGTCACTCCCAGGTGCAAGACCGTGCCTCTGAACTCATCGACCGCAGATGTAGGCACTGCCCGGTGCAAGACCGTGCCACTGAACTCATCGACCGCAGATGTAGGCACTGCCCGGTGCAAGACCGTGCCACTGAACTCATCGACGGAGAGCACGTCAGCCCGCCGGAGTGCCGGCTTGAGGAAACGGAACAGTCGGAAGAAAATGCGGCGGATGCACACGATGCATTCCCTAGATGCTGCCAGGAGTTTAGGCGGAACTCCTCACACGGGGATGGAGGTAACTAGGTCGGACCGCTGCACTGACCAGTATATTTTCTGTCATAATGCAGACCAATTCTTTGTGTCGACATGTAATGAGAGAGATATAAGCATGGGCATTTTCAATGTGAGCGTGAGATGAATACGGACACCATTTTTTTCATCGTGACGAAGTTATTTTTCATTTGTCAAAGCGTGATTTATACTATTGGAGTTACTACTACTTATATATACTACAACTTACTATACTAACTACTATTTGAGCTACTAGCTTATGACTACAATTTTGCTACTAACTACTATTGCTAACTGGATCTTCTTACTTCTTTTACTATTTCTCTTTTTTTTTCTTCTTCTTTTCTTCTTCTTCTCTTCTTTCTTCTTCTTCTTCTTCTTTTCTTCTATCTACTACTACTGCTTACACTACTTACTTATCCACATATCCACAATCTACTCAGCCTACTCATCACCTTTACTACTACCGTAGTTAGTAACACTACTAGTATT
>JZLH01S0082948.1:9288-24217 GCA_001188425.1 Eucidaris tribuloides | reverse complement strand
TATAAATCCGCTTTTGTGTCCGTCACGGGGGTGGCCGGATTCATCTCACGCTCACAGAAAATGCCCTTGCTTCCTCCCTCCGCTTCTCCTGATTCGGCGCTTTATTCTCCTGCAGCCTAACCGTCCTGCTCTCCTCCATAATATGAAATAAAGATAATAAATACAAATTGAAAGAAAAAAATCAATCTACTGTCCAAACCAATGAGGAATGAAAATTTCGCCTGATGGCCATGTACGAACAGAACACAATGATCATAATTGCACATGGGCTTAGCCATCATTTCAACTGCATGTCGTACGCCCCCCCCCCGAATCCATGTTTCAGATTGGGGGGGGGGGGTCAAAAGTGAATAAAATGTCAAAAATGTTTGCTGTGTTCCGTACCCAAATTGGGAAACAGAAAAAATTGACAATTTTGTAAGTTTATAGTATTTTTATGCCAAGTTTAATGGCTTTATAATGCTTTACAATGCTTTTTAAACATATCCTTGCATTGCATATTATAAATTTTTCAAGTTCTCAAAATTATTGGGGGAGGGTGGCAAATCGATATGTTTGCTCTCCAATATTTTCATTGGGATGGCGACTGCCCCTCTTTGCACCCCAAGATTGACACCCCTGGTCGTACGGGACTTTCTGCGTCCCGTACGACAAGCATTATTTTCCTTTTATTTCAGGAAAGATTATTCCGAGCCACTTTTGCATACTTCAATATTTTCCCACAGTACTATCAAATGACCATAAACGGCATCATCAATTTTGTAAGACATGGTCAGGAAAATAAAATAAATAGTAATGGAAAAAATATCATCAAAGTATCGATTTTTGCATTCTGTCATAGATAAAAGTACTTTGTGCGTTCTGTATGACACACATTATTTTCCTATTACTTCAAGAAAGATTATTCCAAGCTAGTCTACCACTTATGCATACTACTTTCCCGCAGTACTATCAAATGGCCATAAACGGCATCATCAAATTGATAAGACATGGTCAGGAAAATGACAAAATAGTGTTGGAAAAATGTCGTCAAATTTATCGATTTTTGCATTCTGTCATAGATAATACTGGACGGTCCATATGGTTCTCCTGCCCAGCATATTATGGACGCCGAGCACGCCGTCCTTATCGGGGCGGGGATCGGCGTGACGCCGTTCGCTTCGATCCTCCAGAGCATCCACGAGAGGTATAAAGCTGCCAAGAAGCACTGCCCTAAATGTCACCACGCCTGGGTAGAAGACGCGTCGGCGATATTGAAAATAAAGAAAGTAAGTCATGAGTTATTGCGTCGGTAGAATACTGAGACTGGGGAATGGAATATTTGAATTTCACGGCGCGATAAACATTTAGTCCTTTTGTCATGCTGAGAGAATAATCACACGGGGATTCGGGTGGTTCATCATCATCATCAGTCTCCTCAACAAATTCGAGATAGACTAAAGACAATTCGACAGTGGACTCAAGTAAAAACTATTTCGTAAAGTTCCTCCTGAGGGTATCTCTGTAACAATTTAAAGGCAGTGGTTCTCTTTTGCATGCCTAAAAATTAACATTGTGTAAATACAATGGCGTTTAGAAGAAAATGCCATCTGGGAGTCTTTAGCAAAATATAGGAGCTAGAAACTCAGTTTTAGTGGAATTATAGTGACCGTTAGACTCTGATTTGAATTTTTTCTCGCGAGGAAAAAATTCCTGCCGTAGAACGTACACTAAACGGCTATTGTTTTCTTTTGCATTTTTCAAATTCTAAGCAAGTACTCTCCCCCAGATTTCACAGACATGCCCTTCATTAATAGCCTAAGGGCATGAGTTATCTTTTCCTGGTCTGCAGGGATGTTTGCAAATGAGATCCACTGCCTTTAAGTCTAATCGTTAAATTGTCCGTAGCATCAACCGACAACAGCGCTCCTTTGATTGGTTCATCAGTCTTCTCTACCAATTCTAGATGGATAAATGACCGGAAAGGGGGACTCAATAAAACAAAAACTAACAAGTATAGGGTATCTCTTGACTCCTACAATTGATATCTAATGGTTTGGTTTCTTGAAAGGCGAACTCGTCGATATCAACAGCGCTCCTTTGATTGGTTCATCAGTCTTCTCTACCAATTCTAGATGGATAAATGACCGGAAAGGGGGACTCAATAAAACAAAAACTAACAAGTATAGGGTATCTCTTGACTCCTACAATTGATATCTAATGGTTTGGTTTCCTGAAAGGCGAACTCGTCGATATCAACCGATAACAGCGCCCCTTTGAGTGGTTCGTCATTATCAGTCTTCTCAACAATTCGAGTAGGACGGTGAACCCAATTAGCTGTACTTGGGGTATCTCATGCACTTGAAATATATCGTTTTTTTCCCTGAAGGTGGACTTCTTTTGGATCAATCGACAACAGCGCTCCTTCGAGTGGTTCATCAGCCTCCTCAACGAGATCGAGATCGAGCAGAAGGAGATCCCCCTCTCCGGTCGGTTCCTCGACATCCACCTCTACATGACGTCCGCCCTTTCCCCGAGCGACATGAAGGCCATCGGTCTCCATGTGGCCCTCGACCTCATCCACAAGAAGAACAAACGGGACACCATCACGGGACTGATGACCAGGACCCAGCCCGGAAGACCGGATTGGGATGAGGTAGGTAGTTCAGGTCTCCTTCCCCAGGGCCGTCACTAGATGGGGTGGGGTGATAGCCTTCCCCCGTTTATGCTCGTAGTCTGCAAATTTACACGGACAGTCAGAATTTCACTTTTGTGAGTATAGGCAAATCGACCATTGTAATGTTTTTCGCAAATTTTCGCCTACCCTCTTGTTGTTGCTATTTGAACAGGTTCAAACGCTTTTTTGGCAAGCAAAATGTGTTTCTTCGTCGTTGGCCCCCTGCCCCTCCCCCCCCCCGCGCTTGTCGGGTGCTATTTGGCTGGGAAAGTGATACTCACTTTCGTTATCCGTTTCCCCGGTAAACCGCCTAATAGGGCCCGTGGCTATACCACTTCAGACCCTTTTTATGGGACTTGCATCACGCAGCTATACCATAACTCGACCCTGAGTCAAACTCGCAATATTCCGGCCGGTACAGAAGCTAACGCTCTTCCAACTGAACCAACTTACCGGTACCACAAAATATTTACACTATACCGAATACAGTCCTGAATAAAAGTTTGGAATATTTTAATTTCTTTGTATAGCCCTGTTTTAAAGTGCAGATTTCTTACGATTAATGATCGAACACTCATGCAGAAAAGATCATTACTGAGTTCAAATTGAGATCTACTTAGGGGTGGCGCCAGGCTACAATTTTAGGAGAGGCGAAATCCGTCGGAAAAATTTTGCCAACTAGCCAAACAGCGTGCGACAAATGGGGGCCAGGGGGCCGACGAGGACAAAGGCATATTTTTCTGCCCGCCAATTTGTTTGTTAATAGCCAAAATCAACAACAATAGGTTGGGCGAAATGATCGAAGCGCCGCCCCTGGCTCTATACTTACTTCAGGACAAGGAACCTGTTCTTGATATGATTGAAAACTGCATTTGGGAGAAAAACATTTTCCAAACTTTTGTCCATGACTGTATATCGTAATACGCAGAATTTACACAGTTCTATATCATCAATCGTGATTATTTCCTACCTGTCTCTTACAGGTGTTTCAAAATCTCAGGCGCCAACAACGTGGAAAGATAACCGTGTTCTTCTGCGGATCAGCAACCCTTGGAAAAATAATTCGACGAAAATGCGTCAAGTACAAGATGGAGTTTCGAAAGGAGAACTTTTGAAATCAGTGAACTGCATGGTCAGACTAGTATGCTTCCACAAGCGTCTGCGTGGGCAGACATATATGCCAGGAATATTGCAATAATTTGTTTTAATAATGTACAGTATTTAACAAAATTAATATTTCATACATATTTGGCTGAGAATAAAGTATTCTAACAAATATTATGAGAATATGTACGTATTCTAGTGTTCATTTGAGTTTTGCAACTACACAAGTTTTTGTAAACCATTTTATTGTAAAAACTATTTAATTGTTTGACGTCTTCTTCTTGTCCTCCTCTTTCTCGTGTTTCTTCCCCTCTTCTTCTTCTTCTTCTTCTTCTTCTTTTCCTTTTCTCTTTCTTCTTCGTTGAAATATTTTCTCTCTTTTTTATGCTTTTTCTCCCCCAATTTCGTTCCCCTTTCCTTTTTATTATCGCCTACAATGTTGTCAAAGTTCCCCAAAAACTTTTCAAATGTAACAGGGGTTGAACAGACTTCATACAAATTTCGATGGTTAATGTTATGATAAATTATACATGAATGTACCACATGTTTACTTCAAACATTATGTTTTCTGTACTACATAATACTGCTTCCTCCACTTCGACTACCCGTGGTCTAGATGTATATAAAGCTTATCTGTAATTGCAAGCATACCAGCAAAATGCAATCCAATTCAATTACAGCATGTTCCCCAAAGACCACAGAATAAATATTAGAATCCGCTCTATTTTCTACATTTTGTCATGTGTAATTTGTTAATCGTAAGGTCATTTATCTTACCCATTTCCCTTTACTTTAACTCTTGTAGTGTATTTTTTACAATGATCTCTATGGAGGATTTAACCCGTTGGACACGATTTGATTTCACTATAACACGCATTTTCCATAGACCCCAACACGAGTTAAGTCGTACTTAATCTCCAACGGGTTAAAGATAGGGTTATTCTTTTGCACGTCAAAAAACATCTATATGAATCAAATCAGCTGAAATCATATCCAATGTGAAGATTAATATAAAAACACCTCTCAAGAGACTTGGGGTATAGAATAGTTTAGTTTGGTTAACAATTCCTGGACGGTTAAACTTACATGCCTTTTTACACTTGCTCAGGAAGAAAATTTCATAAAAAGCCGCGACGTCAACGTGCACGTGCCGATTCCAAAAATGCGTCGATCAGCACGTTACCAAAGGTCGCGCAGGGATAGCCCGTGAACCAATCAGAGGCTGCGCTGTCTTGCTACGGGCACAGTTAACCGCGATTGCGCAGTTTGAGCAAAATTGAAAGTCACAGAAAGAACAACATTCTGGTAGCTGTCGTTATTAGTTTCTTCTCATAAAAGAACAATTCATGACGTTGGATCTCAGATTTCAAACCAGTGAAACTTTGTAAGTACTAAACTACCGTTTTGGTATTGATAGATGAAGGGAAATATGGACTTGCAAATCCCTGAACCAATCTTTAAAAAAAAAGCAAATTTACTTTATTGAGCGCATAGTGTAAAGCGCTATTACTGATTTAAATTTCTTGGTATTGATGAAATAATTATATTGACCTTTTTCTTTTGTTTATTTAAATGTAATAATCCGTCCATTATGATGTCGTTATTAAAGCCATAGGCTAACAATGACCACAATTTCAAAAAAAATATGAGCCACACAATCCTCCGTGCTCTAAGTTTCCTTGATAAGGTCTAAAACTAAAGCCCTGAAAAAGTTGTATTTCAAAATGATTATTTAGTGCTTTAAAAAAGTAAAAATCGTAAGTTGACCGGATTCACCTGCCCATTTCCGCCCATAGACTTACTGTATGTAGATCTAGGCTATTTTGTACTCCGCCCGAGTACTTATTGTTTATTCTTTCATATCTTGCCAATGGCAGCATAAAGTCCAAACCTTTGTATTTGGTGTTTATGTGTCCATTCAAACACTACTTTGTAGCTCAGATAGCAAAGTTTGACAATTTTTGTTTTAATTTGAAGCTCTATACAGCGTTAGCCTGTTTTTTTAAGGATCACACAACATTTTGATCCATCTAAATTTAATTTCAAGCAAAATATTACTTTGTACATTGATTTTTTAGTATTCTATAGGTACTCAAAATAATCTAATCCCATGGCCGTATATGTTCGTTGGTATTATTATTTATTTATAACTTATTTCTGATTTCACTAAATTTACATGCATAATAAAATAGTTATCATACCTTAGAAAGTTTTATGTACAAATACTTGACATAGGTTGTCCATACCGTTTCAAGCTATCTGAGCTTCGCGGGCCACCCTTATTCCCAACTACAATGAGAACAAAATATATTAATTATGTACATGTACGTGTATAAACAGGGGCAGTGCCAGGGAAAAATCTTAGAAATAAAAATTAAAAGGGCAAAAACTTGCGGGGGCGAAATGTAAAAAAAACCCGAAATTTTACGAATTGCAATGCAAAAAAAAAAAAACAAACAAAAAAAAAACCCCAATGATTTTCTGTATTTTAAATATTTCATGGGTGCAACTGCCCACCCCCACTACTCCTGGTGCTACCCCTGTGTATAAAGTGGATGGTATCATATTTCTTGCGTCTCATGTGCGTCCATGTATATCTTTATAGTGATGAAGATTGTAAATGGAAATGAAATCTAATGTTCAATTCAGATGTAATTTAGAATCTATAGAAATAGAAATTTGATTAATTTGTAGATCCTGTCAAAATTTCATCTAACTCATTGGTTTAAAGTGAATTGAACCTCACACATCTATCTGCATTTAGAGAATACGGAACAATACCAAAAAGAGTAAATAGTGAAAGATTTAGCAAATTTCACTGAACCATTCAAGAGTTTTGAATATTGACAAGTTAATCGAATCCTTATTTTGGAGTATTCTAAAATTGGCAACTCTACCACTTCTTGAAATGAAAAGAACTACCCATTAGATTTGTATGCACATTTTCACAAACTCTAATTTTCCTGAGATGTGAGGACGTAAGCCAGTTCTTTCACAAAAAGGGTGAAAAATCATTTTTGCTGTTACATGTACAAATTTGAAGAAAAAAAACAGGTTCGTATTTTGATGAAAAATCAGAAAATGTGAAAATGTGTGTAAAAAGTCAATAGGGAGTTCTCAGCATTCTCGTCACAGAAAGTGACAGAGCTGCCAAATTAAAAATCCCTCATAACAATGTAACAATGATGACATGAACTTTGAATATCAGTAACTCTGCACGGTTCAGCCAAATGTACATTCATTACTTCTTTGTTCTTCTTTGTTCTGTATTCTTTGAATGCATAGAGATGTTTTGGTTTCATTCTCCTTTAAAGATTGTGTCAGGGATGTGCAAGTCCATTACTTCCCTTCATTATCAATACCAAACGGTAGTTTAGTACTTACAAATGGTGTGTTGAAAGTCTGAGATCGACACGTCATGAATTTGTTGTTTTATGAGAAAAACTAATAACGACATGCTACCAGAATGTTGTTCTTTCTGTGAGTTTCAATTTTGCTCAAACTGCGAATCGCGGTTACTGTGCACCGTAGCAAGACCAGCGCAGCCCTCTGATTGGTTAACGGCTATCCCCTGCGCGACCTTTGGCTAACGGCTGATCGGACCATTTTGGAACGGCACGTGCACGTTTGACGTCGCGGATTTTTTGAAATTTGCTTCCGAGCAGTTTGAAAAAGGATGAAGTTTAACCGTCCAAATTTTCACCAAAACTCAATATTTTACCCCAAGTCTCTATGAGAGGTGTTTATTTATATTAATCTTCACATTGGATATGATTTCAGCTGATTTCATTCATATAGATGTTTTTTGCCGTGCATATCAATGACACAATCTTTAAGTGGTATGGCGTACCCACTCTCTCATTTAACAAAACTATTTGACCATTTCAAGTTTAACTAGAGCAATGCCATTGCGTGGAGATAGGTATGCTTTTACACTCCCACGACAATTTTAATTGTTACACAACACATAATTATGTACTTAAATTTCAATATCTCATGCACGTATGTACCCTAGTTATCGTGATGAGTAGAAATCATATAATTTTTCGTTCAATGCATCATATCCTTTGACCTTGACCTTTCAACTCCCATATCTAATTAATACCTTGCTGTAACATAGTATTTACTATCATCCAAACTTGATTAAAATACTGTGGTCCACAACTTATCGTGTTGACAAGTTTAAAGCCACTGGCTAACATTTACCACAGTTAAAAAAATGTGAGCTACATAATCCTCCACGCTCCATGTATCTTTGATAAGGTCTAAAAATGAAGCCCTGAAAAAGTTGTATTTCATAATGATGATTTAGTGCTTTAAAAAGGTGAAAATCGTAAGTTGATCGGATTCACCCGCCCATTTTCTCCCAGTGACTTACTGTGTGTAGATCTAGGCTATTTTGTACTCGGGCCGAGTATTAATTGTTTATCCATTCATATCTTGCCAGTGGCAGCATAAATTGCCAAACTTTTGTATTCTAGGGTGTTTATGTGTCTAGTTGAACACTACTATGCAGCTCAGATAACAAAGTGTGACATTGTTTTTTTATTGAAGCTCCACAATGTTAGCCTATCACTTTAAATCAGACATATATGAGGCTCTCTGACCTTTGACCTTTAAAATTTGAAATTAAACCACTCGGTACCAAACTTTGAATGAACCAAAAAACACTGCTGTTACAAAAAAAGCATAAGTATTTAAAACCGACGTAGTGAGATTTATATTTTGACATAAACTACAAGAGTATGTTGGTTTTCCATTTATGGACTCTAAAGAGAAAATATGCACGATTATGGTAATCATTCTGCAATCCATGAGAGGGAATTTTTATATTACGTTACGAAAATTGTTATTCTGTGGACAGTGGATTTTATTTTTCGAAGCAAAAGTTTATAGAGATTATATTATTACAGATACATGACTTTAGCTTTCTGTCTGACATTACCATCTTGTAAAAATACACAAGAAAACAAACAAGAGTCAAAAGACAATACATATTTGAATTACTCCTTTATTTGTACAAAATTATTCCAATTAAAAAAATCTTATCTTCGATATGTATTCAATAAATTATTTAAATTATGTGTTCATAATTGTATTTATGCAATACATGTATATTAATATTGAATAATAATAAAACTCAATTTATTAATTCATTGACAAGGAATACATTTTGTCTTCATGATTTCATGACTTGGCAAGAAAATGATTATGACTTCGTTTGGTACGGATGAATTTTGACACACAGTCTGAATACATGTACTAATTCACATGTTCACAGCACGGAAAACAGGTTTATTTAACCTCTTAGGCTGGTTCTATACAGTGTGGCCCAGAAAGAACACAACACTTGCTATTGCTAATTTCTTCTACATCCTAGGCAAAATGTCATTTTTATTTTCATTGGTTAGAACATTCATTTTCCAACAAAATGAGACCATGATCATTGAATTTTAGTCAGGCCTTTGGATCCTAGGGCCATTTTTCTGAGGCAATGTCATTTCCTAAATTTCCTACATTTTCCACTCCACCGATCCTCGGAATACCGCAATATTATTTCGTTACAGCGTGCCATAGAACAAGCTATAGGCAGACAAACCGCAGGAAAGCCCTCGCTTTGATAGAAATAAAGACAATGTGAATAATTGCAGTTTGTCTTTATGGCACGCTACGTCGCGAGAAAATCTCGATGTTCCGAGAATCGGTGGAGTTGAGAAAGTAGGAAATTTGGGAAATAACAGAGTCTCAGAAAAGTGGCCCGTGGATCCAAACGCGTGACTAAAAAAGAATGACATTTTGCTGATGGTGAAGGAATTAGCGACCGCAAATGTTTCAATGTTTTCTGGGGTACCCTGTGTAAGTATTACTCAATTAAAGATGACGCGGTTTACCATTGATTGACCGTGAAAGGAATTATTTTAACTAATAAATTGAATGTTTTCTTGAAAGAAAACTCTACTCAGTCATCATATTTTTTGTGTTCATCTGCACTGGACAAAATGTATACAAATGAGACATTGGTTATTATACAAACGGTAAATGTAATTAATTCTTAGCATCTATCATAAGTTTGAATGGTAAGATTATCATTCTTCAAGCTTCTGTAGGGGGTTCCGGTATATGTATCATTTTCCCCTTGCCTCTATCTTTCTCTTAATTTAATTAAAAGCAAATAGTTTCCTTATGATACTAATACTGAGGATTAGCAATTTAGTATTATAATTCGGACCCGCTCAGTTACTGGAAGGGTGGAAACTTAGGACAAACATCATAATTGCACACATTAAAAAGCTCTGCCTTATGATTTTATAAAAAGACAAAATAAACGCAACTACAATAATATGTACTACAGGTTTTACAACTATTTTTTATGTTAACATACTACAAATCTGAATGAAAATGTTGTAAAAATAATTCTTGCAATTATCAAATAATTTTCCGAAAAGGAATGTTCATACAACTAAATTATTAGATTAATATTGAAGTAGTGGCAGTTCTACAACTTTTCATTATTTACATTTAGAGAATTTTGAAAGTTTCCGTGAAATATTTATGAAAGCAAATAACAATTAAGTAACTTTATATCTATTCTACTGAATTGCACATCTTGCATTTTCTCCCATTATTTGGTTCATTTCGTCATACATTATATCGACACAGCCGCCCTTTCCTACAAGATATAAAGAAACGACGACGATGACGACGATGATGATGATAATGATGATAATGATGATGGTAATAATGATGATGATGGTGGTAATAATGATGATGATGATGATGATGATGATGATGATGATGATGATGACCAGTGTTGTCACAAATTTCTTACCCCCTGCACTGAATAAAACCCCTGGACCTCCGGCCGTGAGGGGCTATAGCTGCGCTCGCTGGGCTCGCTATACGGTTCGCAATCACTTTCTTCCTAATGCTAAAATCAATCTGGTGACAACCCTGATGATGATGATGATGATGTTGATGATGATGATGATGATGATGATGATGATGATGATGATGATGTTGATGATGATGATATTGATGATGAAACAACAAACATGTTGATTCTCTAAATTAACTGCAAGCAGACTTGAAAGACTACATGTATTAATGTCTTAGCTATTGATCCCTGAATCTAATGCGATCAGAACACTGTGATCCTCAAAATTAACTAAAAATTGACTCAAATGACTTTCAATCTTAGCTTCTTTTTTTTGGGGGGGGGGGTATAATTTCGTTGTTGCTTGCTTTACCCTATTACAGCTTATTTCACTAATTTTGATGGAATACTAAGATCTTATGACTTACTTAGTGAAAACTGGAACACCATGACAATTGTCTCAAAATATGATGGTTATACAAATGACTCATATGCATAACAGCCGTTACAAAGAAGTTAGTCTAAATAGCTAGTGTAAAATGAATATTTGCTACAAAACGAAGACATAGCTGGAATTGTTTCACAGCACATCCAGTTGAATTAGATGAAGAACAATTTCAGTTCTATTGAACTGGTGAATACTGTATCCACACACAATTGAGCTGCCTGATTTCAGAATAATTGAAAAAAAGTATGGAAAATTACATGTTTGTTTTTATAACAAGGTAAATTCAAATTGTCTCAATACAAATTAGTAATGGCCATGTTAAAAGTTAGTAATGTTAGCACCATTTTACATAAAACTACACCGTATTTCTGGCAACAATATCAGTGATCATCTTCAGTTTACAACACACCATATCAGAAAGAGCAAAGGCTGAACTGAATTAGTAAACATTACTAAAAAAAATTAGTAATTTTACGCAGCTATGCAATAATGATATCAAAAACTTAAAGGCAAGGTCCACCCTGACGTCTAGTTGGTTTTAATAAAACCAGAACAATGAGAGCAACATAATAATGAAAGTTTAGCGAAAATCCACCAAAGAATAGCGGAGTTATGAACTCAGAAAATTGAAAATTATGTTACCTGTGCATTATAATCATAAACATTAGTTCATACATGCTTCTATGGAAACAAATCAATCATCATGAACCAATAAAAATGGCAATTTATTTAATTAATATGGGGAGCTGCTCGTATGTGACGTCAAAAAATTAAAACTTTGAAAGTTCATAACTCCGCTTTTCTTTGGTGGATTTTCGCCAAACTGTTATTAACATGTTTCCCTCATTTTTCTGCTTTTATTAAAATCAAAATGACATCAGAGTGAACTTCCTCTTCAATATATATCAGACCATACTCTGAATCACACGCAAATACAATTGTCAAGAATAAGAGTTTGGAACACTACGTCATTACACCTTGCTGTTGTTGTTGTTGTTGTTTTCATCTTCGCCAGTCTCCCAGTTAGAATGGGTCATGGAACGGATAGAATTGGTGACTGCCGTCTCTAGGTACCAATAAACCGGCCGCATCCACCATTGGTTTGTTGTTTTGATCCTACAAGAAAATGTGTATGTGATTAATGCAGCAAGTTTGAATATAAAATACATTATATGACACCTAACTAGATCCTTGTCATTAACTGGTTGATTGCTATTGATCATTTGTCCCATTTTACTATTACGTTATCATTCGTACAATGTAAGCTCTATTCCTCGTGCAATCTTGATCCAGACATTTGCTCCATTTGCACGCACACCGAGACTTCCTGCACTATATCCGTAAAAACGCTTGCGTTTGCAGCGTGCATGGGACAATCAAGCATCGACGGGCCGTGGATCTATTTTAACGTGTCATATAAAACATTTTTTTTTTCATTCGTGCAATGGACAGAATATCTCATTCGGTGAAAGACGAAATGCTCCATTCAACTCGGTTGCGCTTCGTTAAATGGATCAAATTTTCATCTTTCACCCTATGAAATATTCTGTCCATTGCACTCATAAACATTCATTTTGTATGATAGCGAATGAATGTCTTAGTAGTATCAGTACAAACCTTAATCCAACTGTTATGGGGGAAAGTATCTTTTGTAGGGATATGGTGTCCATAATAACAAAAAACGGAAATAGTGCATGAACAATACATAAATAATTAACTAACAATAAAAACTAGTAATAAACTTCTCAAAAACAATATGTTCTTATTAATTTCAAATGGATTCTCGACCGTGATATTATCGATGAAATAGCTCTTTCTGATGAGGTATAACTCATCTTATAACTCACCTTATTAACCCTTTGGATGCTATAATGTAAAATATAGTCGAAAATCGACCCCCCCCCCGAGATTTTTCATTAATTAGTAAAAAAAAAAAAAAAAACCGAAAGACATTCAGAATCTGTTATTGGTGTGATATGACCTTTGGGCATAAAGTTTTCAAATAAAATAAAAATCCTTAAAACTAAACTCGGGCTTTAACCCATTTAAACAGAGTAAAGGTACATTATCAGGTCAACATAACATGCAGTGGAACTGTTTCTGAAATGTGTACCATAACTACCCATTTAAGTGGTACTTGATTACGCTGAGAGTACTGTAATAAAAATGATGACGACGACAATAACAACAACAACGAAGATAATTATGATGAAGATGACGATGATGATGATAACAACAACAACAACAACAACAATAAATAATAATAATAATAATAATAATAATTATAATAATAATAATAATAATAATAATAATAATAATAATAATAATAATAATAATAATAATAATAATAATAATAATAATAATAATAATAGAAATTGTACAAACAAAATGTTATTTCATGATAACGATGATCATTAAAATTATCATTTTCTCATCGTATTATGTGACCTTTTTATCAAATAATTTAAAAACTAAATCCATTGTGGTTGCTATGGAATCTTGACAATGAAACTGATCAGGACAGACTGACGAAGTGAAACAAAGGACTGGCAGACAGACACACATACACCCAACACGCACACGCACGCACACACACACACACACACACACACACACACACACACACACACACACACACACACACACACACACACACACACACACACACACACACACACACACGACATGTTTCCCAGCTCTTTATGCAGCAGACACATTGGCATTTCTTACTTACATTTCTCAACTTATTTGGTCAACATCTGTTCAGGAAGCATAATGAGATGCAGAAACCACCCCAGGTGCAATCTTACCACATTCAAATTCTTCCTTGTTCATTTCTCAGCTTTACTTTCTCAACAACAGTTCAGAAAGTTAATATTTAACCAATATTCAATTATATATAGCTGGTCAGTGGACATTCCAACTTGTTGACAGCTAAATTGTAGATATCAGAGGTTGCACCCAGCTATACAATATTCCACACCCGATATTAATGGAAATGGCAACATTTAAAATTTGCACCCTGAATCGAGTGAACTGTTCAAACTTTTTGCTCTAAAAATTGAATCGGTGAATTTACAAAGGGCTCAAGTCCACAATTTTTCAAAATTATGATTTTGTTAATAGCAGATAAGCTATCTGATTATGTACAAAACGGTCCGAAGTCACAATCACTCATTGATTATTCACAGCAGTTTAAATGAATTGAGTGCAAGAAAGATCAAACTCCAGGACTTGGGCTTCTCTTGCATGGATTTAGCGTAATTACCGTAATTACCATAGGTGGCATTACTAGTATTCAAATCATTTTAAATGCATTGAGTGTAAGTAGAGGACTTGGACTCCTTTTGCATAGTCTGTCCGTTTTTAGAATGAGAATCCCAGTTTACTGGTAGTTATCCCGTATCAGAATAATAGTTTGCAAGCACTAGGTGTTAAAAATAATATTTGTTAATTTTGAAAATTAATAACACAAAAACTGCACAAGAGATTATACTGGCATTGAGTATAGTTAGAGCATAATAGTGAACATTTTTTGTTTTAGGTGGTTTGAAGACGATATCAATAATCAGTTTTATGATTTTTTTAAAAAGTTAGGGTTCAGATTTTGCTCAATATCTAACCTCTGTACAAAATTGAAACTGTACAGAAATCGAATGGTGTGTGTGAGGGTGTGTGTCTAGTCCCCACACAATAGCATTAGACAATGGCTATGGATAGTGAATAAAGTCTAACAGGCTACTTACTAATGAATATCAATAAAGCATTTATCTATCCCGGCTGTAGTGAGAGATTGGCATACCAATGTTCCTACCTTGCGCTGTTCACCGCCATTGTCTATTGTGTG
>JZLH01S0082942.1:10241-22111 GCA_001188425.1 Eucidaris tribuloides | reverse complement strand
CCCGGCAATCCTGCGTCACATCAACGGGCTTCGCTGGTGGTCTGATTACCGGAAGTATGGATTGATCCTTGACTGTCTCAGCGAGATCCAGAAGGTGGATTGTAATGAAGACATGATGGCAAGTTTCGAGGAAGGGAAGTTGGAACTCCGTAACGTCTCACCCAGCAACGTGATCGGAGTGGAGAAACTCCCCGTTCCCGTGAAGGAAAAGGTATTACGGTATTTATGTTAATGTAAATATATCAGTATTTAACAGCAGCAACAATAATTAATTTGCCCAAAATAACAAGACAATCATACTAATGATAGACAAAACATTCCTTATTTCTTCATATCTGTCGCTTACAACTCACCCCATAACATCTATCCGATCAGATCAATAGTCACAGAAGTAACAACATACAAGCAATAGATAGAGTTAAAGTCACATGAATAATTCATGATAACGTACAACAATACATTATAGAGAGAGATGCGAGTCCTCAACGATCTATCAGAGACATAATACAGCAACATCCACTATCCACATATAATAATAATAAAGACATTGAGAAAGTAACTAATACAGCCACTGATAGAGAGGGAATGGATTAGAGAGAAAATGACATCGGACAGTTAACTCTATCAACACATCCCCGCAGCAGGTTTTTGGCACACAACCAGACGCGACGACTCCACAAGTATCATCAACAAGTTCAAACCAGAGGGTAACAGGTAAAATACCAAATTAATGTAAAAAGAATACACTCGAATTTCCACTCAAGGCCCAAAAGCAAGCAACAAAGACGGCAATGTTATTCCAAATACATGACAGTACCTCGTACAGCTCTGAATCATAAGAAACCTATACGTTTAATCGAAAATCAAACGCCCTAGACATAAAACTCAGACAATATGGAGTCACTGCAAAACATTTATAATACTGAATAATGATGCGGAACAAACTACAACACAGAAATAATTTTTTCATTGTTCAATCGTAAGCAACTAATTCACGCTTTAACCATACAGCCGAGTATTCTAATTATCAAGATCCATTAGTATCTGTCGCAAGTAAGTCCTAAAGGTTAACCCTATTTGACTGGCTAGTACAGACTAGGTATGGGGGGGTAATTTCCCCTTCAGATCCGCCGACGCCGAATTTGCGGCAATCGCCAAGAAAATTGGCATCCACATAGAATCAGTATGAAACAAAGAGGACGCGATTATGAACATCTGTCATATTTTCTATTTCTTTTATAATGTAACCGCACCACATATGAACCGCGAGTACAAGGAGTTCCTATTCTGGTCCCCTAATTAAACGGTTACTCTTCACGGCACGTGTAACCAACTCCAGTTACCACTCAATCCACTAACACTAAAACAGAATATTATGAACGGTTAAATGCCGAAAAGCTAATATAGAATAGCATAAGCCTGAAAATAACACAAATAAAAAGTGACTATAGCATTACTAAGAATTAATTTCTAAATATGCGGATGTTCTCTTAATCGTAAGTTTTCTGCTGTAGTGTACGTTCTATGTGTTCCACGACTCAAATTTTTCGATCCACTTTAATATTCGAGGCAATGGACCCATGTTGAAAACACCTGCTCCGATCAACCACAGATCAAAATAAGAATAATCACACATTAGAGCGGATATGTACGTCTGAAATACAAAATTGTATTGATTGTACTATCTAAACTTCCAGCGTATTGAGTCAAAATTTTGGAGCACTGAACATGAAACATAATAGAACAGACTCTCGGCGTCTACGTTAACGTCCGTATGCGAGTGAGTATAAGTTCGCAGAACAAGATCATCAACAAAGATCCCGTCAATGAGCACTGAGAGGAGAATACATTTCCAGTCCAGTGTGAACAGGTTTGCCGCGCGCTAAGGGATAACTGTCCGCGAAATGTTGGGCCCTGGGTGGGGGTGAGGAAGTTCAATTGACGCCATCTCCCCCCAAGTTAACAAGATAAAGTTGTCGCACTAGCCCTTTCTGCATGATGGCGCATCATACTATGGATGCGACCACGCCCATGGACTGATGTCGTGGTGTAAAATGTACCCAGTATGTACTAAGACCGTTTAAAGTATGAATTTTCTTTATTATGGGCGGAAGAGATTGCCTATATCATTTCTATAGTATATAATCGCAAGTCATGATTATGATTCAGTATGATATTATCCTAAAAAAAACTATGAAATAGTATCGGAGCGTAATGATAATAAGCAAATGGTTTGGAAGCCAACTCATTTTTCAAGCAAAAGTGTGGATTAACACAATTATGCATCCGACAACATCATAAATAGGGCCCATACTTCGCCAATATTATTTAAACAAAAGTGTCTCTTCTTCCGTCCCGGGTCCCCCCCCCCCCTTGCCCTCTGCATCCATCGATCATGGCCCATGCACGACGGTATCGATAGGCATATCGAATTCAAGAAAATGGGACATCAGCGATCCACAAAAGTCTCCATAGAAAATCCTTGGAGTTTGTATGCAGTTCTCCCAGGATGATCCTGGAATAGTGCAGCAATTGAGAATTAATGACCAATTCTCCGTGGTTGATCCAGGGAGTCTCGTAAATTGTATTGGTTGTGTTTATTTAGCTGCTCCTTTTATGCTATGGAAACCCGGTACGGAAATAACTGTCTAGAAAATGCAAACAGCATCAGCGAATTAAGCTATTTTAAAGGCACAGTGTATATTAGTGGCGTTGAGACATGTTTCGGATGGGGGGCAAAAGTGAAAAAATGTCCAAAATTTTCGGCGCGCTCCGCGCGCCAAATTGTAATGCAAAATTGTGTATGTTAAATAGTATTTTTATGCATGTTTAGTGGTTTCATAGTGCTTTCCAGTGCTTTTTAAAACATATATTTGCATTGCATATTATGAATTTTTCAAGTTGTCAAAATTATTGAGGGGGGGGCGAATTGAATATTTTCTCCTCCCCAATATTTTCATCGGGGGGGCGATCTCACCCTGCCCCCCCCCCCTCCCCACGCACAGGATTGACGCCTCTGGTGTATATGCAAGAAGTTGAAGTTCAGTCATATTCCGGATAATTCAAAACTGATTATTTTGTAATAAACGTGGTTCAGTTTTTCAGTTGTATCATTTATATCTCATAATGCTAATTCACAAAGGCATCGATCCATTTTTGTATGGGGGCGTAAAATTAGACAATTAATGAGTTTAGCGTGCTCCGTGAGAAAATTGCAATTTCAGATCTAGCGCGTGGAGCGCGCCGAAAATTTGAAAATTG
The DNA here is from genome assembly GCA_001188425.1 of Eucidaris tribuloides. Classification (NCBI taxonomy): domain Eukaryota; kingdom Metazoa; phylum Echinodermata; class Echinoidea; order Cidaroida; family Cidaridae; genus Eucidaris; species Eucidaris tribuloides. Next base: position 18,850 of record JZLH01S0082942.1, on the reverse strand, counting down.
CATATAGTAGTATTTTTAGTAAGTTAAATGATTTTGTAGTGCTTTGGACTTCTTTGAAAATTTTGCAATACGTTTTAGGATATTTTCAGGTTTTCAAAATCCCCCCAATGTTTTCATTGGGGTGGTGACTACCCCTGCCACCCCCAAGGAAGGATCGACGCCCCTGTTAATTCAACATGTGTATTTTTTATGGCATGTAATGTAAACATCATTATTATAGAGATATGTAGACAAGCAGCTAGCTATCAAACTCATGTAAATATCAAGCTCATTAAGATAAGTATACACACATGCATGCAAACACATAATTATATACATACCTCATCAATAGACACACATACACATACACAAATGCATACATATTTATACAATTTATACACATAATTATTTGTGCAATTATTTAATAATCGATTGTATTTTTTGTGTGTGTTTGTATGTTTGTGTTTGCTTTCAACCAATTAACCATTTCAAAAAAAAGTAACTCTGCAGTATAAGAATCTTTCATATTGACAATGGAACACCCTTTAACTTCGCCCTTTTGACTAGTCTATTCAAAATAGACTTTGAAACTATTGCCATGTTTATTTAATATTTATAACGTGCTACAGATGCACAATGAGTGTCAGTCGGATTTTTTTGGAAAAGAAAACAGTAATAATTTGTTCCAAATGAACCCAAAGTCATCTATCTTTCTTTTTAATTTTTATCATTGGATTTTGTAATCTTTTGACAAAGACTACACAGGGCGATTTTCTTCACTGTTGTTATTCTTAGTTCTAAACCAATGAGTAGTATTAATTTCTTCGACTGCACTAAATGTACAACGTGATGCTCATGCATGTGCGCAAAACATTCATTTTAAAAATAAAGATTTCAATTTAATTGCCTGGTATCGCACTTCAAAGACATGGTGTAACACAGATAAGGAGCAAAACATTTAAGTAATAAAACATGTTTGAATAATAGACTACGTCATCCTGAACGCGTATTCTAAAAGCTAGACACTGATAAATAGATGCTTTCGCTGATGTACACTAAAATTTCAAAAGAACCTCCAAAATTGTTAAAGCAGAAATGAGAATTGGAAAAAATACTATTTTTACTAGGGAAATACCATTTATTGTTCCGTAATGATAAAACACACCTGTACATTTTCATATCAAAATCAAAGAGCTGCCAATGAGACTACATGTCACCCCCGAGCTGTGAAGAGCGGAAAACCGCAGACCCTTTCAACACTAGTCTGCTGTACAGACTGTAATTGGGATATACGGTTTCAGGCTCAAATAAGGATTCCCCCATGCATCCCCGTACCCCCCCCCCCTTCCTCCGCAACACATTACTTCAGTAACATCAGGGAGGTGTGAGTCTGGTAAATTACAATCATTTCAAAACCTCCATAATATTTGTTGTTGTTGTTGTTGTTGTTGCTGCTTTTTTTTTGCTACTTAAATTCAGTGGCGCAAATCCATTTCAAATGTAGGGGGGACATCACATGCAGGAACCTGCATGCCAATTTTTTAGTACTAGCCAAAAAAAAAAATACCTGCCAAATTACTAGCCAAACAACTTCTGACAAACGGGGGGCTACTAGTACTAGTACGAGTTTGTCGCTACAAGTTTCAGCTCTTATAAGAGCACGTAATCGCTATCATGGCGAGAGAGAAATTACCCGGCAGGGGGCCGACGACGACCAAAACTATTTTTGCCCTCCAAAAAAAAATACCACAAATACTAAGCCAAACACAATTACAAGACTATTCACACAGTAAATCGTGGGGGGGACATGATATTGCCCTCCAGCCTCCAAAATCGGGGACATATCCCCCTGTCCCCTCTGGATGTGCGCCCTCTGAAATACGCTAGGCCTATGAGGTACACGGTAGAGGTGCAAGACTCCTCAGGGTCAGGGGCTAGACATGAATCGTGAAAATGCTCTTACGCCGCAATTTTGGTTTGAACTCTTGGCAGTGTAGAACGCACAATGTTAAGATTTTTTATTTTTTTATTTTTGTTTTTTTAAGATGGAAATGTGTACTTATATAATATTCGTACTTGTTCATCTACGTAATATCTACAAGAGATACTGCCGGGATGACTGTAAATCAGACTACAGCCTGTACTCTCAAATAATAGTCTGTCATGCAGACTGTGATTGGAATATGTGCGGCTTAGTTCACCCCCACCCCCTCCCCCCCCGCCTTCCGCCACTCATTGATTCAGATGCATGCACAACATCATATTTTCATATCTCCAAAAAAGTTTTTGTAGCTGATAATGCAATTATTTAGCTTCCTTGAATTCAAAAGTGGGGTAAACTACAATGCAGTTGTGCGCACCAGGTATCCGAAATTGCGCCGTGACGTAGAAAATGCAATATTGTATGACCGGATTGACCGCACCTGTACATATCCATACTCAAAAGAAAGTACTGCAAATGTGACTCCCCCCATGAGCGACTTTCGGGCTGCTGATTTGGCCGCGAATATAGCAGTGAAAATTTTCCGCCGAGGCGCCACCCCCCCCCCAGCTGAGGGACTTTTCGGCAGCTGGTATGGCCGCGAATATGGCCGTGAAAATTTTCCGCCGAGTCGCAACCCCCCCCCCCCCACGTTGAGGGACTTTTCGGCCGTGAAAAATTATTTTGGCCACGAAAATACTCCACCGAGCTCCCCCCCCCCCGACAGATTTTTCGTCTACTGATTTGGCCGCGAAATTGGGCGTGAAAAATTATTTTGGCTGCGATAATTTTCCGCCGAGGTGCCTCCCCCCTCCACTGAGCGACTTTTCGGCTGCTTATTTGGCTGCGAATATGGCCATGAAAATATTCCGTCGAGCCCCCCCCCCCCAACGACGTTTCGACTACTGACTTTGGTCGCGAATTTGGCCGTGAAAAATTATTTTGGCCGCGGAAATATTCCACAGAGCTACCCCCCCCCCCAAAAAAAAAAAATGTTCCCCAGGGCTGTGGGTATAGGGTAGGGATAAGGGTACCTATTATGGGTACGGGTGCTACCAGTCTGCATTTTACAAAATGAGACCCCCCCCCCCCAAAAAAAAAAACCCAAAACAAACAAACAAACAAACAAAACAAAAACAAGGTGTGTGTGTGTGTGTGTCTGTGTCTGTGTATGTCTGTGTGTGTTTGTGGCTGTGTGTATGTTTGTGTGTGTGTGTCTGTGTGCGTGTCTGTGTCTGTGCCAACACCAGTAACCACACAGATACAAACCGACTACCCACGCCCACCCACCCCCCCCCTAAAAAAAAAAAACAGCTGCTGAGTTGTAACAGTTAATGGCAAATGCTGGTCGGCTAATCTTAACATGTTTCAAATTTAGAAAAATCTTAAAGAGTTAGCTATATGATTCTCCATGCTAGTGTGTCTGGAAAGGTCTTTAAATGAAGCCAACTGCACTTCGAAACCACCATCAATACTTTGAAAAGGCGAAAATCAATGAGTGACCATTCCAGTCTCCTTTTCACATCAGTTATTCAACCTTTTCCATGTGTCAAGTTGTGAACAGATTCCATCTCTCCAGTGCATCGTTGCTGTTATTTTCCATTTGCTGATTGTAGGGCGTTAGCGGAGACCTCGTGTAACGAGTGAGTGGGGCGAAAATCCTGGAGGCGAATACCCTCGCCAATGTGAGGCCAGTACATGATCAAATTGTGCAGCCAATTCACATACAGGTGATTCTGCGATTTCTGCTAAATCCGGTAAAATCGTAACATTCATTTTCATATCAAAGATGACAATGTGATTTCCCCCTTGACCCCCCCCCCCCCGCCACCCCATGTTCTGTCCCTGTGAGACCAAGTTGGCCACACTGAGAACCATCATGAACAGTGTTATCATTCACATAATGAAAATATCAACACAACATATAAACACAACAAAGAAAAAGTAACTACCCCCATTTTCAAACTACCATAACTTTGTACAAATATGATTTTGAGTAAAATAATTTGGCAAGGGTGTTCCTGCATTGATTGGCTAACTTCTGTGTGAAAATGTGCAGGCAAAAATGTCACTTTTCAAAAATCACAAGGGTCATTTTAGGGGATTTGTGATGCAGGATTTTGACAAATTCTGTTTCTGGTGAATGCTATGTTAATCATCAATCGTTTGACCCCCTTGCACTTGCACCTCCTGGCACTTTTTGCATAATTTTACGCTTCTGTAAGCTCAATTAAAAATATCCATCCTTCCTCAATTTTGAAATTGTTAACTCCATTAAGTTTAATGAAAAAATTGAAATCCGATGTTTTTCAGCAAAATGTATCTTTACATGTTGTACCACCATAACAACCATGTCATGGTTGAGTGAGCACACTTTATAGATAAAGAAAAAAATACGATTTTTACCATTCTTTTGGCATTTGAAATGACTCCTGTGACTTTTTAAAAGTGACAATTTTTGGCTTTGATGCATGTTCGCTCATGCATGACTTGACGGATCAATCACGTTTTTACATAGCAGTTATAGTAAATGAGTGTAGAAATACTCCTGCCAAATTATTTTGCCAAAACTTATTTCGTTCAATAGTTATGGCAGTTTGAAAAAGGAGGTAGTTACTTTTTTGTTGTGTTTAGCTTGGCAGCCTTGACTGTACTTCTCGTGGACCTAAGAATATCAATATTTTGCATGTTTTGGGCCTTTGGGGGAGGGGCACTGTCACTGTGTCCTGGATGGGGCGGGGTAAGGGTGAACCAAATTTGGCCAAAATACGGCATGTACTTGAAAGAAAAGATGTAAATTTGGTTATCTCCATAAGACCCTCCCCCACCTGTCAAACCCCTCAGGGGCCAAACGGGGTCACTGTGGACAAACGTTTGAAGGCTCAAACCCGTGTCTGTCGTGCTACACAAATCAAGGTCTGAACAACCTGTGCTGCAGACTAGTGCTTCCATAGGCCCTGTGTTATACATAACACGTGTAACTGCTCCAGGCCATCTAGTTCAGATTCTGAACCGTTTGTATTGGTTTTTTTCTCCCGCCGTGACTGTGCACGATTTTGCCGCTTGTGGGCGATATCCCGCGATTACGCGATACCCCCGAATGTTATACGGCCCCGTACCGTTTACGTACGGTAGCGGGGCGTATAATTCGGGGTATCGGCCACCAAGGGGGGGGGGGGGGGGGGGGGGGGCGGCAAGAGTGGCACAGTCAGGGGGGAGAAGAAAACCAATAGCAAACGGTCAGAATCTGAACTACCAGGCCTCCAGCACTGACCCACCATGAATTATGCTTGTTCAAGGCACTGTAGTATTTTAGTGCCAAAGCAGACTAGTAGACATTGGCATCAAGACAAATTATGCATCACATGTCGAGCTATTAACACACAGTTTTTGTTTCTCCAGAGAACACGTTTGAACCTACTTCAGCCCCTGGAGGCCCTGCCGCATAACCCCCAGGGGCGCCATTTGTGTACGATGAATACCTTTCCTAAGGATCGTAATAGTTTGGTCTCAATCCAATGATGCGTTTTAAAGAAAAAAATCAACATGTAAAAAGGTTTAGTACACGCGCGAAGCACAAACTCGGAAGACTTAACAACAACAAAACCATAAACCACAGCAATAGCTTTACAATCGTACAAACTACACAAGTAGTCAGGATGATGGAAGTCGGAAGTCCTCCTAGTATCTTAAAGGCAGTGGATCTCATTTGCAAACGTTCCCCAGACCAGGAAAAGATAACCCATGCCCTTGGGCTATTGATGAAGGGCATGTATGTGAATCTGGAAGTCAGTAATTACCTAGAATTTCAAAAATGCGAAAGAAAAACAGTAGCCGTTTAGTGTACGTTCTATATGGGAGGAATTCCTCGCGAGAAAAAAAAAATCAAATCAGACTCTAACGGTCACTATAATTCCACTAAAACTGAGTTTCCAGCTCCTGTATTTTGCTAAAGGTTACCAGATGGCATTTTCTTCTAAATATTGTATTTACACAATGTTAGTTTTTAGGCATGCAAAAGAGATCCACTGCCTTTAAGTCCCCCCCCCCCACCCTCCAAAGAAAAAAAATGGTGCGGTATGGCGATTATCCTGCAGGCCACTGTATATACTGCCATTTACGTTACAAAAACAGTCACGGATTATGTAATTACGTTTGTACGTTTGTCATTGGTCTGAAGTATACTCCCAGATAAAAAGAACCAGTATCATTGGAATGTGACCTGATAGTGTCAACTATATAGTGGCATAATGAGCTTGGGACATACCTTTATATCCTCAAAATAGAATGAGTCATCTCAAACCGTAAACAAACAAGGCTTCCAGGCTTGGCTTTTTGGTCAATTCACGGTCAGCAGTTCAACTCTCATGGAAGTCGTAAAATTCATGGTAGCACAAGACAAAGCACTCCATGGAGGTAGAGGAAAGAGGCGTTCTTCCTCCGTGGTCTGTCTAGTTTATAATGCCCAAGTTTAGTATTGGTGATTTGTTTTTTATTTGAAAACTTTATGCCCAAAAGTCATATCACACCATGCAAATTCTGAATGTCTTCGGGTTTTTTCTTTGATTAATTAATGACAAATCTCGGGGGGGGGGGGTACCCGGGGGTGGGGGGACCCCGAGATTTTCGACCATCCAAAGCGTTAATAAGGTGTTAAAGGTTAGTGACATGATTGGGAACATTTGAAAATGCCTCAAGAACCAAATGAGTTGAGATATATACCAACTATACACTAGCAGGAGTGGATCTCCCACCTGGGGGATTTGTCCGTTATTTGTTTACTTAAGGAGAATCAAGCATAAACATAGGAGTATCTTAATTTTATCCGGGGACGATAAAAATAAGCCCCATAGAGAGCCACACAGCAGATTTCCGTGCTACGAGTGATATTGACATTGTTTATATTAGAATGAGTCAACGTTTGACGACAAGATTTTCACAGGAGAATCCTTGCATAGTTTACTTGATTCTAGAGTAGTTTCAGCCCAAGTTGAGGACTACCCCCAATCATGTCATTTACCTTTAAGGTTATCTGAATTATACCTCATCAGAAAGAAAGATCCGAATCTGGTTGGACCCACGTGTATAATAATTGATAGCCTATATTCGTGGTAAGCGTGAGCTTGAAGCTCCCATACTTACTCTACGTGGTGCTTAGCTATATGGCTCTGTGGATGATAAACTATATAGGCTTCGGGCCCTTTTAGACGACGAATTAAAAAAATATTCAACAAACAGCATGACATAACAGATTTGTTGGCAGTACTAAATACAGCAGAAATATACTTCTGAATCTATCTGAGAACACGGGAGGATTCCTTTAAACCAATCTTGATACTCATTCACCTGTACACGAAGGTCTCTCCATGGTTGTGTCGATCTTTTTTTTTTCAACGACATGTGATTTACATGTATTAGAGAATTTACTGTGTGAGGAATAAACGTCATCGCCTAGGTCTTTTTACTGACCACAGGTAAAGAGTTCCCAAAAATGCCCCACCGCACTGTACCATGCAGGAAATATTTATGCACTCGCAAATTAAAGGGTCACTGTATGGGTATCAACTGAATACAACAACTAATAATACTGGGAAAAGGAGAAGGAGAAGAGAAAGAGAAAGAAGAAGAAGAAGAAGAAAGAGAAGAAGGAAGAAGAAGAAGAAGAGAAGAGAAGAAGAACGAAGAAGAAAGAAGAAGAGGTACTCGCATCATTGTATATAAGTATATAAGTATATGAATAGTTGTCTGAAATAAAAGCTCATGGTATCCGCCACGAGTGAAAAATACATGTACATGGAGGGAGGTGGGAAATCGTAAATACGTTATTATATCACCAAGGTGCGGTGCAATCACAGGTTCGGAGCTTTACGTAACGTATAGCGTTGAATGAATGAATGAATGAATGAATCTTATCTGTGTATCTTGTTTGTCAATTATAGTCCAGGCGGAGAGCCCAGTATGCGGGAGACGTGTCTCCCCTCTTGACTCTTTCTGAGGGAGATCACCTTATGGGCCTATCTTTGATTTCTTAAGATTTATATTTTTCTACTTTTCAACATTGGTAATATATTTTGTATTTGTGACCTAAAAAGGTAAATGTAATTTAAAGGCAGTGGATCTCTTTTGCATGCCTAAAAATTAACATTGTGTAAATACAATGGCATTTAGAAGAAAATGCCATCTGGGAACCTTTAGCAAAATATAGGAGCTAGAAACTCAGTTTTAGTGGAATTATAGTGACCGTTAGACTCTGATTTGATTTTTTTTCTAGCGAGAAAAAAATTCCTGCCATAGAACGTACACTAAACGGCTATTGTTTTTCTTTCGCATTTTTCGAATTCTAAGCAATTACTCTCCCCCAGATTTTACAGACATGCCCTTCATTAATAGCCTAAGGGCATGGGTTATCTTTTCCTGGTCTGTGGGGATGTTTGCAAATGAGATCCACTGCCTTTAATTCAAATTCATTAACGTAGAGGAGGGGATTTCAATTTCACATTTTCCCCTGTTCAACATTATCAACTTAGGGGCGCCTTTTTCCCAAAGCAGGCTATTTCGCCTTTGGTGTACCCCTCCCCCACCACGCACGCACGCACACACACACACACACACACACACACACACACACACACACACACACACACACGAT
>JZLH01S0082931.1:69813-83973 GCA_001188425.1 Eucidaris tribuloides | reverse complement strand
ATTTTGGAGCTGAAAGGTCAAAGGTCAAAGGTCACCGGGCCTTAAATATGTCTGATTTGGGCTTATTACTGTGACAACTTGAGTATGACTTTTCCAATTTTGATGATTTTCGATTTTGGAGTTTGAAAGGTCAGAAGTCAAAGGTCACAAGACCTTATGTCCGAATTGAACTCATTGTCACAATAATTTAAGAACTGCTTAAATAGGATTTTACTGTAACTTGGTCAAGGGTCACATGGGCTTATCATGCTTATTCATCTAATTGGTCTTGCTACCATGGTAACTTGAAGCTTTTCAAATTACATCAATTGGGTGGGAGTGCGGACTGCGGAGGCATACCCATCGACTGCGCGCAGTCGAACTGCTCTAGTTATCTTCAAGTATGTATGCTAAAGGGCAAAGTTCACACTTCATTAAATATGCATATATGCTACATGGTCAGAAGCACAATCAGGGTACCCAATCACACTTTTCACACTTTAAACTGCCATTCCTTCCTAAAAATTTTACCAATTGACTTGTAACATTTCAGGTATCATCCCTAGACTCCACTTATCAAGAAGAATTAGTAACTTGATATTTTCTCTACGTTAAACCTTAATTAATTAAGATTAATTAACAGAAAACGCTGAAAAACCCACGTAATGCGTCAAAAAAATGCTGATGCGATTTGAGTAAAATTTGGTGTAGAAGCTTAGATTTACAGACTAACCCCACATGTGTGGTATCAAATTGCTGGTCTTTTCATTGCCATTTCATTGGTGCAATCAAAAAAAGTGCTACTGTTTTATAGAAAAAGTTATGAGGCCAGACAGAAATGTATGGTAGGAGCGTAATGCTGACTGATTTTGACGACCTTGCCATCTTCCACCACCTCCAGGGTAGCCATTCATAAAGCTAAAAGTTTTTTTTCTGTTGTGAGAAAAAGTACATACTATGCACTGCATTTGGGTATGCAAAGGTTTTCAAAATGTTGAAAAGTTTTTGAGATGTGAATTATTTTCTAATGCTGAGGAAAAAAAGTACTGGCACTTTTTCTGCATTTTTGGTGAGGTATATCACTATTTTATCAAGTAGAAAGGCATGTTCCTGTATTTCAATACCCTTGATTTTTTGATCAGATATTGTATATTACATGATTGATCAAAGGTTCTGTGAAAATTTGGGTAAATTTGAGATATGATAACTTTATTTGTCAACTCTTTACTTTTTGCTGAGGAAAAAAAGTTGACGTAGTGTCAGTAATAGGGCATCAGGCAGGTGGTATATTTAGGGTGCATAAATTGCCCCATTGCATCCATCAATTTGCTTGCCCCTTTTATCAAACTGTTCCACTTGTTCAACTTTTAACCTCCATAAATCTTAATTAATTTGAAAGTCGTTAAAGGAGTCCACCCAAGGCCCAAAACTGAATGTGTAACGTACCTACCATACAACTGCTAACATGGAAAGCTATGTGTGGGACTACACATGTGGTCGTTTTGTAAAATTTTGTAAAAATACCATATCTTCAGAAGTTTCGGCCCAAACAACTTAAAACTTCGTAGTAATTATCAGCATACATATGTTATCAACTCCTGAACATTTCAACTCTTGGCACCTGACCAGAAAAAAAAAATATGACATATTATATGAAAGTAGTTTAATTTACATTTAAACAATACACACAAAATTAGGCATTTCCTTTATTTGGAATTTAAGTATAATGTAATTTTTGTAATGATTTTTTTTTACACGATACTAAATTTTATGTAATTCGACACCACACATTAAAATGCTAATTTACGCACATTTTGATAAAAAATTTCAATTTTTTTTTACATCAAATGAAAGTTTATATACTCAGCTACAACAAACAGCAAAAAAAGCATTTTCACCAAGTTTTTTTCATTTTGCCCATGTTGCACAATTGGGCACCCTGATTGTGCTATTGACCACATGTATATGTACCCGGCGAGGGGATGCTACGCTTTGCGTTGTCCTTGTTTTTCTAAAGATGTACATAAATCTTCTATTGTATGGGGACCTTCAAAATGGACCCTAAACTAGTAATTATATCTGTCGATCTCAGACTACCGTAAACAAGTATTCAATTCTGAAAAGAAAAGTGATCTCAGAATACAAGTATTCGGTTCTGAAAACTGAGATACCCTTTTAAAGTAAACCTTCTGTTAAAGTATACATGTACATGTACCCTTTTTTCCTAATATTGGCGATTTAGATACCCTTTTCACTGTATGTGCGTACATCGCCCGACTGTGAAAAAACCCTTTTAAGGCGTTTTTCACACGCGCATGGTGTTTACCTTGTAATTATTTTTTTTTTGAAAAAAAAATATTCTTTTGATTCTGTGTGTACAATTGTTTACATTGTGCTGTTGACCATGTATGGGTACAAATTTAAGTAGTATTTTGTATGAAAAATTTGCTTTGACATTGTTATATTTCTTGAAGGCAGTGTATAATTTTGGGAAATGGTCAAGAATGAATTTTTCTCCTAAATATATATTTTTTAAAGTACAGACCTACAGTGTACTGTCTATTAATGTTCTGAATATTGCTCGCCCTGTACATTTCCATTTTTAAAGAAATTGATGAAAAATAAAAAAAGGTAGGGGCTCCCTACTTGGGGGCTTATTTGAGCTATTTAGAGTATTGCGAAAGAGATCAGGTGCCCTAGCTTTATATATTTCAATTAAAATTAGATTTCCTGCTCTTTATCTTACATTATCTATAATATGTTAAGGAATTTATTTATGTTATCATTATTGTTTTTTTAGACCTCCGTAGAATAATCAAATATGCATGATATTTCATTATAGCTTGGGGGCAAAATGCTACCACATTTACTGTAGTATGAAATTAAACAGCCGGCAGATGTGCGTAGTGGCCGCTAAAGGGTTAAAATGCCATTTAACAGTTAAGATTAGTGTGATCTGAGAGACTGAGTGATGACAACCATTTCAGCATTATTTCTCTTCCTGTCTCAATCCAGAGCCTTTTTTGTAATTAAAATTTCATCTCTTGCCCTTTTCGTATGACACGCTAGGATGCACTCAACCATGCAAGCGCGTAATACTGAACCAAACGGACTGTTGCAATTGCATTATGTCCCGCATATTTAGCCACAGGCTGTTCACTGATGCACACATGTATATGTACAATACATACACACACACACAGTACACACACACACACACACACACACACACACAGACACACACACACACAACACACACACACACACACACATACACACACAACACACACACACACACACATACACACATACATACAGACACACACACACATACTGTACAGGTCACACACACACACACACACACACACACACACACACACACACACACATCTTTTTTCCATTTTTTTTGTTTTATTTTTCTCTTATATCAGTAAATATGAATACAAATTATACATGTTATATATTACATGATATTTATTACTTTCCATTTATTATGTGCAAAAACAAATTATTTACTCTTTAAACAAGAAAAAAATAACATATTAATAAAGCGAGAAGAAATTAATACTAATACATAGACATGAACACTATACACACACACACACACACATGCACACACACACATACAGTATTCACACATACAATATACATACACACTACACACACACTCCACACGCACACATACACACCACACACACACACACACACATACATGTACATACACATTACATACAGTATGCGTGCCACCACACACACACACACACAGTACCACTCCTAATCCTATCATGCTGATGGCATTCAGTTGATGACTGTAGAATTGAAAACCACTTTGTGAATGCGGCGATCTTGCTGTGCTGTAAATCTGATTCAGCTGTCTGCATGGGTCGTACTACAGCTGCTTGACCTCCTTAGCGTTTGTCTTTCATTGTTTTTGTTTTCCTCACCCCGTTAAAACACGAGGAGGAAGATTCACCCACCGAACGATTGGTTCTCCTCCGCAATGAATTCATTGAAATGACCCGATTTCTAGATGTGGTGGATTTTCACTACGGTTAAGGGATCACAATGGGAATCTCATTGACATTGAAAGTGACATTTGTATGAATTGTACGCACAGTGGAGACAGGTGGCTGTAGGACACGATGGGCAAACAACAATAACATGTATGTGTGTGTAAACGTGTTAACTTACAGGTAGTATTGCATAGGCTTTCTGTTGTGCCAGCATGTAATAGTGTTTGTCTTTAATTCACTCAGCGTTTCATGGAAAACAGGATTCCTATTCAGAGCGTAAGTTAAATGTCATTTTACTCTGCCATGCTTTGTTTATTCAGAAAGATCATGGTTTTACATGGTTATGACTCATTCATCGAGCAGTGCTTAGTTTTATGCATGCATACCACACTAGGAGTCTTCTGTAAGACTGTTGCCTATAATTGCTTTATAATTATTCGGCGGTTGCAATATTTAAACCACTATTTGATGCAAAACATGGATTTTATGGAATGAAATATTTTATTGATGGATAAAAGGCTAAGTTAACTTTGTACAAACCTTTCTTCTTCAAAAAGTGTATTGTAGATACTTGAGGCATATTGTTGTGAAAGTCATCCATGCTTATAGGCATTTCCTTAAAAAAGAATGTACCTACATGTAGTACTTTAGTGTTTTCTTCTTGGAGTAAAATAAGTTCTTTCTGTGAGATCTAGTCTCTTCTCTTAAACCTAAAAACCAAGGGGCAACATGTGCCCCCCTACACAATTTTTTTTTTGCCACGTCCACAATTTTTGTCGAAATTTGATACAAACTGGTGACTTTTCGTAAAATTTTATGGGAACATTTTGGTGTATAGTTTAGGTTCCCGATGAAATCGGTTGCCATGGCAACCACAATTTGAAGGTCATGTGTGTCATTTTGGTGTTTTTTCTATTTTACTACATAGAAGAGTTACTGCCACTTGTTTTCGTATCTAATTGACTCAATATGTCATGAAGCGTATGTTCATCTATTTCGAAACATATCCAATACATTTCTTTTGTTTTTCTTTATTTTTGAGGGTAAATGATGGCGCAAAACAATAAAAACAATAAAAAATATTGAAAATTCATTTTTCTTGCTTTTTTTTTATTTATTTAGATTAGATTAGTCAGATTACAATATTTGATGTATCAAAGGTGCAATTCCATCAAAATAAGTTACGCAGAATGATAAAAAGCATTTATTTCAGGTTATTTTAACTCTTTAGTGCAACGCAACAGTGCATAGTAATTTGTGCATATACGCATTACATTCCAACTATATGTATCGTACACAAAATATGAGCCCCAAAAGTCAAGAGTTTACACAAAATACTTATTTTCTATTCTAAAATGTGATCTTGTATATTTAGAGACAAATTAATCACTTGTGAGTGTATACAAGGGATATTAAGGACGAAACTTCGAAATATTCAAAACCATCCCATATTTTTCTATGTATTTCATTATATTATGGTGAATAGCGCCCCCATGTGTGACCTTGAGAATTTGATAGTTGCGTTTTGTAGAGTTTGGTTGCTTTGCATGTGTCCAAATTTGAGATGATTGTGTCAATAAAATAAAGATTTTAGAGAAGGGGGCACAATGTGCCCCCCCCCCCTTGGGCACGGAGAGCCAAAATAGCTTGGGCTTTTTAGGGTTAATTAGAAGATGTTGTGTCCGATCAGAATCTGGAACAAATTGAATATTTCAAACTGAATAGCAAATGACTTGAATTAATTGTGTTCATTGTGGTTGATTTACGGGTTGGTTAAAGAGAACACACAGTACTGGTTGATGATGAAATCTTTCATCAAAATTTCACATTTCCATATTTTCCAGCTGAGAGTAAATTACATTTGCATTATATAATGTGGGACTAATTCACTTCATATGCAATAAAAGTTGATGGAATTGGCAGTTTGAGTACCCGACGGAGTAGGCTCCGTTGCTGCAGTTTGTATGGCAACAGTTAACATAGTCCCACATATAGATTTCTGTGTTAGTACTTTGTCAGCAGTGGGGATTTATGTAACAGATATGTCCAAAACGAAGTGTTCTGTTTTTTTCAACTACTCTCTCCTGTTCTATAGTGACATGTTTAGAATACCATCTGTTCACAGAAGGTTTGAAAGCAGTTGATATTAAAATGTTGTTCTGCAAGTAATCAACCAGTACTGTGTATTCTCTTTAAGCAACCTGTAACTAGTGAGCAAATTGATGCACACTGTTACAGAACTTTTCTATGTGTGTGTGATATACATGGAAGTATGTGTGTAAACATGACGTAATGCGATATTGTACTTCTAGACTGGTTTCCCAATGCCACATACATAAAATTCAATTCAGTTTAATAAATGGTATGTTATAAAATCCACTGATCCGAAGAAAATATAATTACAAGGCACAAAGTTATTATATTGATATGAGAAAAAAATTATGGTATTGCACATTACAATGAATTATTATGAAACTGATATATGAGTTACACAATGACTAATAAATTTGAGATAGATTTATTCATGTTATTTAGTACTTAAAACTGAATTGATGAGAAGAATTGTTTGTTGGGGCAATTTTAGAAATCAATATTAGTATCCATGTAAATCATAAGATGTGTGCCTGTGCCACAGTTATGTTCACTTGTGTTGTTCAGTGCTTTCTTGCAGTGATTGGCAGTCACTGTATGGACAGAATTTGACTTTTGTTTTGACTCTTACTGTAGTACCTATTGTGGTATATTGTTTTTATTGTAATTGTAAAGAAATTTCATCAATTGTGTTGAAAATGAAATAAATGATTAGCACATTCAACTTCCTACTCTATCACAGATGACAATTTGTTGATGAACGTGTGGTGGTTTTAGCTTTGGTTTTATCACATCAACTAACATTGACAAATTCTTTCAAGTACAATGTCCTGTAAGTTAAGTTCAAAGTTAGCTTGTCCATATTCAGGGCTCGACAGTCGACACTAGCACTTGCCCTCTTGCCAAGGCAAGTAAATTTTACTTCTGGGCAAGTGAAAATTTGTGAACATTAATGTTACTTGCCCAAAATTTTCGACTCTAAAATCAGGAGAGTAGTAAAGACTTGTGTTTTTTTCAGTTCAGTTTCAATTTTACGTAAATTCCAATCACATAGAATCTGTAAAAACACTTTAAAGTTTCAACAAGGACAAAGTCTCCAAAGTAACACAATTAAAAGTATTTTGTTCACTCGGGCACATAACAATTTTATTTGGGCAAGTAAATAAAAGATTACCAAAAATTTGCTTGCCCTACCACACTGGGCAAACAGCCCAAAATGTTAGTAGTGTGGAGTTCTGCCATATTACATGTAAGGTAGATTTCAAAGTTCAAACTATGGTCAAACTTTTGAAATTGGAATAGATTATGAAAGTTGTGTATTGATCATGAATTTTCATTTCATTGAATCATAAAGACGTGATCCCCCCCCCCCCCACCACACACAGTCCTAAAGTAGGTTATCCTCTGACTCACTTTTCTATACAGTAACTTGATATGATATTGGTCCAGCTACTAAAGGTCTTTATTCCAATTAAATTTAAATTATTAATTTCTTTGTCAATTTGCTTTTCATTGATACAGGTAGCTGGTTATTTGTGTAATGGCTACAGCTACATGACGCAACAGAATGACACGGTGATGAGTACTTGTCATACATAACCATTTAGGTTATCTGGACGTCATCATGGCTACATTTCTTAAGAAATTCAGTGACTTCCTGGGTATATCGGATCCGGAATATGTGAGGGCACCCCCTCTAGACGGTGAAATTATTTTCTGCAAGAACAATGTATGCGTTCATCCACCATCAAGGTTGTCTACGAACGTTGTGCACCATCCAGGCTACCTCACCATTCGGGCTCAGAGAGTCGCCAAACAACAGACATCCCTCGTCCTGACGTGGATTCCAAATTCCTCTCTCAAGAAAATGAAACGATCTAGCTCCATAAAGAGCCCCGCAAAATCAGAGCAGAATGGAGACAAGAGAGGTACGGTAAGCTGTGATGATCACGCTGATGATGTCAGTGGTGATGTCATCAGTGTAGATTCCAAGGAAGATATGGAGGTAATTAGTATAGACTCCAATGGCAAAGCAAAGGTCAAAGGTCACTGTGAAAGCCCACGAGGGTCAAACCAAAGCTTCCATGACTCGGATGTCAGTAACAATCATAGGTCAAAGGTCATTGACAGTGGTAGAACAAAGGCTGAGATGAAGGATGGTGCATCAGTTAATCACGAGGAAACCATTGCTAAAAATGGTGGACAGAGTGATATCTTGAGAGAAAACTCAAAGAATTTAAATGAAAGTAGCCACGAGAATGTTGGTGAGCATGACAGCGAGTCATCAGATAGTGATGGGCTAACGACAGAACATAAACTAGCCATGCTGCTAAACAGTAGTCACTCACGAGATCAAAGCGGCATGGATAGACCTGTGAACTTAGAATTACAGGCAACTAATAAAGGAGAAGACTCAAAAGACAACTTGGGTGATGCTGAGAGCATGAGCAGCTCGGATACGTCAGACAACCCGGAATCACTCGTTAAAATCATGCAGCAACTCTCTGGGGAAGCGGAAGGCGAGAGACTGTCTCGCCGATCCAGCTCAACGACCGAGACAACTTCAGACAAGGATGTTGACTCCTTACCCTCGACCCCAAGTCCAGAGGGTGACTACGACCCCTTCATCGCCCTCTACAACCTCCACAGCAGCCCCGAAATTCACCCCTCTCCCATCGCAACCTACAACCTGACATTCCCCGAGAACTCGGTGAGCTACGATGTGAAAGGCGTGAACCGCGGCTCGCCTTCCAGTGCCCCTGCCAGGGAACAAGTCTGCGGGGTGTTTTCGGTCGACCTGTGTCAGATGCGATCGCTACGGGTCTTCTTCTCCGACGAGTCATGCACGAGTGGTCAGATGGTCATCGCCAGCCGGGAGAGCCAGTATAAGATTCTTCACTTCCATCATGGCGGGTTGGACAGACTGACCGAGGTCTTTGATCACTGGAGACACTGCATCAGGCTACACAATCAGGTAATGAGCAGATAGACTACTTACAAAATTTGAGGTACAGTATTGTCAAAGTGCAACACCTGGGGCCCCGTTGCATAAAACTTTAACTGGAGAAAAAGTCTGATTATTTTAACTGGGCTTTTTTCCTTTGGGAAAATGTACGGTAAAATCACGCTAACTGGAGTTTTCATATTTAACCAGAGAAAGTTCTCCGATTAAAGTTTTATGCAATGGGCCCCTGATTGCAGATGACAATCTTTCCATCTACCAACTGCGCATGTAAAGACTAGACTATTTTGAGAATGTCATTTCCAGTTTGCAGTGTTGTAGTCAAGGCTGGCCTTGAGGCCAAGTTTGTCAGCCTTGGCTTTGGTCCAAGTCATCTTTCCAATTTTATGGAAATGTTGTATTTTGGGTAGCCTCGGAACCGGAAACGGAACTTGTGGATTCGAATACAACACTGCCAGCTCATACTGCTTTGTAATGTTCATGAAATTGATGATTTTCCAAAAACTTTGTACATAAGTCATGACTGTTTGTTTTATTATTTCACAAGCCTATATGGGCAGCAGTATTTATCTTGTGGTATACAAAATTCCTCATAAAATACAAAAAAAGGAATATTTTTTATGACTTTTAATAACAATTTTGCCCTTTCAGAAAAAGGAGTCCCAAGATTGAAGGGACATGCATGGGCATTAGGTAAAAAATGTGTGATCTATGACTGCGCATTGCATCAATGGTACTTTCAATTGATTTGCATTTCTCTGGTATCATAATATTCAAATGAGTAGATTATAAACTTGTGGTTTACAGTAAATGCAGCACAGCCTCAAAAGATTACCAGTTTATTTTGTATGTTAGATTGTAATTCAAAGGCAGTTTCAGAATATTTCTAATATTAAAAATCTTATCTGCATGGCCCGACTAGTGTGGCATAAAAATAAAGTTGTCACTTACGAAAGTTGCTATCACAGCTGTCAACTGCAAGAGTCATTGTACCAAATAATCTCTCTCATCTATCTATTTTTAACATATATTTTTGCATCATTTGCCATATGCCATCTGTTTGATACAGGGTTGGTGAACTTGTTTTCCCAAAAAATATTTCAATCAATTTTGTATTATGTATTCCATTCAGTTTTCTTTCAAAATTAATGTATACCAAATCTGGCAGATAACATCAGATATAAGGGTGGGAAATAGGAGAAATTGGACGTGACAGGTTTGTACAGAAGCCCAGTACATCACATACTTAGAGACGACTGCCTTTCATAGAAGCCAGGAAAATACGGACATGCAATAAATCGCAGTAGCATTTAATATGGGCATTCTAACATATAAAACTTATTTGATTCGGGATCTGAACGAAAATATGAATATAGCATTTAATATGAGCATTTTAACCCTAATAGATCCGGGCTATCTCCGGTCCTGTCATCCAAGATCTCGGCCGCAGATCGCGCGATCGCCGCGAAAATTTGCACGCGCATAGAGCTGGACTTAATCTACAACACTGTATCATTAGATTTTCAAAACATACATATTTTATATTTTTTAATAATTAATTATGCAAAATTATGAATAAAATCATATTTTTGCCTATAACTCACTTAATGCTAGGTTCACACTGCCGATCTGTCAATTCAATCAGGCCCAATCAAGCCACTTTGGGGCCTTTTCGGTCTAGTTCGGCCGGTAATCGGGCTCAATCTACCATGATCGGCGTTCGTCTGCCTTGATCGACATCGTTCTGGTTACGTACTCGAGTATTTTTAATATGCCAAAAACATTCGAGAAGGGAGCCAGAGCGTTGTCGATCACCCCGATCAAGGTAGACTGACCCCGATTACCTTGCCGAGCTGGACCGACCAGGCCAAAAATTGGCTTGAGCGGGGCTGATCGAGTTAACAGATCGGCAGTGTGAACCTAGCATAAAATAGTTTGTAGAATGCTAAGTTTTGGTGAAAATATTCTTTCTGACATTTCTGACAATTACCTTCAAAAAAATTGCCGAGTCAGAATTAATTTCTTATGTATTTTATTGTTTTGAGAATGTCGTATGTATTTCTTTGTTTTTTCGACCTTTTGTTTTTTATTGTTTTTTTCATCTATTTTGTCAGGGACTTTTTTGTGATCATAAACAGCATAGAATTAATCCATTTCTACCAGTTAAACTAAAAATACTCATACATTTATGACTTTTAGCTGAAAACCGAATTTGCATTGATTTTGTACACAAAATCACGTTTTTGGGCAATTTTGGAGTTGCATGCATGTACGAAAAGTTGCGCAGCGTCGTAACAGTACGTCTGATTTTTGCGAAAATGGTTTCAAATGATGCGCCAGACTTGAAAGTAAAAAGCCAGCGAACGGCGCGGCGGAATAATCGAGAAATTTGTGGAGGGGAGGGGGCACTATTATGCCCCCCCCCCCCCCCGGGATATTAGGGTTAACGTATAAAACTTATTTGATTCGGGATCTGAACGATAATGTGAATATAGCATTTAATATGGGGCATTTTAACATATAAAACTTATTTGATTCGGGATCTGAACAATAATGTGAATATAGCATTTAATATGGGCATTTTATATAAAACTTATTTGATTCGGGATCTGAACGATATATGAATACTTAAAATGGGATTTTGGTGTGCTGTCAGTCTTGAACCCAGAGTAAGAGCCAAATTATTTTAAAATTGTAGACATTCATAGGACTTCTTTGACATTACTACGATTCAGAGCTTATTTGGCATTTCCTCCGAATGGAGAGCTCGAAACGGGCCATACTTTCAGTTTTACTATACGTATGACTACTCGTAATCTTAATAACAAATTGTGATGCCTTGAAATGTTTAATTAAACACTTATTCCATTTTCTTCCAAAATTGGATCGTACACCAATTGTATAGTGTGTGTTGGCCCTTTGGTAATATTGCCTATATGAAACAAATGGCTCTAGCCATATACATTTTGACCAGAGAAAATATGAAGAAATTTGTCTCTGAGTGTGAGGTGTATTGGGTTTCTAGATACTAACCTGTTGTCCCCAAGGGGTTAAGTTCATGTATGGGTGGAGTACAAAAGGCACCACTGCCAAAGAAAGGGGCTCTGGTTGATTCTTGACTTACACATACAGTACAGTGTACATCATCCTTTCCTCCCTCCTCCAGTCTCTTGATAGCGATGCTGATGCCGGTCACCTCTTCCGTAAGTTCAACATCATCCAGTCCAGCATGAAGGCGGAGGACTGCCACCCTCAGGAGGGCATCTATGGGGAGCTGAATGAAGACGTCTGGTGGTCCTACATGAATGACCGTGGCCAGATTGATGATGTCTTCGGCCTCAGAAAGGTTGGTATACTGACTGACTGTAAGGAAGGGCAGCACTGCTTTGGGAGGGGGGGGGGGGGGAGGTAGAGCAGGGGTTGGCTGCTCCCTGCAAATTTCAATGTTAACCGAAAAAAATGTGTGAAATGTTTTATGATTTTGGAACTAATGATTATGTTAATGTATCCAAAGTGAATGAGAAAATTTGTATTAATTTGCATATATGGAATCAGAATAAAGATTACCAAAAAACTTAAAGTTCAGAAAATGAGTTGTTGTTTTTTTCTTTGTTTTGAGATTTTGCACCATAAAGTCTTTTTCCTAAGCTGATGACCCATTTTTTCACCATGGCTGTATCACTCTGAAAATTAATGTTGTGTGCAAAAGGCAATAAAACAATGTAGGCTGTGTGCAAACAACTCAAAATACGTTGAGTTACTTTTAAAAAAAAATCCTTCAAAACATGGTCATGTCTTGATGGAATACTACTTTCTTACTTTATAGTGACCATTTTAGGATGTACCACACACACAGAAAAATTACTTTCAAGTGAAATTTCATGAGAAGATAAGATTACCTTGTTCTGCAGGGTTTTAAAGGAATGTGTATTCTACATGTAACACCTAGATTTCCTGAGATAACATATGTGTACATGTAATTATAAATTATGTGGTTGGTTGTATCTTGTCCAGACGGTATTTTTCGGAGGAGTAGATGAATATCTGCGTAAGGAGGTGTGGCCGTTCCTGCTCGGTTTCTATGCCTTTGACTCGACGACAGACGAGCGAAATGCCCTCAGGGGACAGAAAAGAGAGGAGTATCAAGCAATTCACAAAAACAGGTGATAAGTTTGTATTGCAAACAAGAAATAATCAATCAATTTAACAAGAGATTTTAAAAAGGAGCAAAATACTACTTATGTTGTTTAAGTATAAGAGTGAATTCTGTTTGTGTTGGAGGGTTAATTGTGCATTTCAATGTTCTGGGGTCTCTGAATTCATATTGATGTGTGGGAAAATTTCTCCTTTAAGCACTCCCATCCAAAGTACTATTTACCTGAAACCACAAAATAATTAAATATCTAGGAAAAGATCAATCCACACACTGGAGAACACTGAAAACAGACAGAATTTGCAAAACATCTCTAAAGCAAACAAATAAAAAATAGACATCCCTGAGAAAACTGTGCTGTACAGGGACATTAGAAAATATGCATGAATTCAAATCTGTTTCTATCTTGGTTTAGATGAACAAAATTGCTGTATTTCTCATTAATTGATTAGAATATGCATCAAAACAAAGCTGACACTTATCAACTGAATGATATCACCTGAACTGCAAATTTTTACTTGTGGCTGTGAAAATATGAAAGCGGTTCATACAAGGTGATTCATCCATATGCAAAGTATATGATTTTGTCATGTACCTGGGAAAAGGCCCTTAGCATTACAGACTTGGTAAAGTGTTAGGGGCCCACGTCCATGCTGGCGACAATGTGAGACTGGGGGATAATTTCATCACATGTTGTTCACAGTATATTCAGATGAAGGATGTGGAAAAGAATTAAATATATTGTGTAAAGGTGCTCTACAGAATTACAATTATTTTATAATTATTCATTTCAATGATTTGAAACAGCCACAACAAGATTTGGTAATAATTCAGTGACATTTTGTTGTCCATTCAGGCTCTCCATGTCCACCGACAGTCAAAAGACGTTCTACCGTACCGTCCAGAGCACAGTGGACAAAGACGTTGTGAGAACTGACCGGAGTCACCCATACTTTAAGGGA